>JASAMX010032183.1:0-71073 GCA_030248175.1 Microlaimidae sp. YZB2_3 | reverse complement strand
AACCCCAGAAGAATTATGAGCGAAAAGTTATAAAAAATCCTTCTCAAAGAAAAAAATTAAAAATGCCAGGCAGACGGCCGACAGGCCGACAGAACAGGACGCCTCCCAACTTAAAAACGCATTGCGCAATTATAAGGTAGATCTTCTGCCATTCACTTTTTAACAAGCCCATAGGAAATGTACCCATTAAAATTACTTAAATTTTACTTAAATTAATTTAAATAAAATAAGAAAATCAAGAAATTTAAGAAATTTAATAATAATAATAATTTAAGAAATTTGCAGTGGAAAATCTGAGTAAAAGTAAAAGTATTTGAAATTTAAAAGTCGAGTAAGAGTAAAAGTAAAAGTAATTGAAATTTTAAAAGTCGAATAAAAGTAAAAGTAATCTTAAATCCGTTACTTTTATTATTTTAAGTAAAAGTAAAAGTAACTTTTTACAACACTACCCAAAACCAATTTCTATAAAGACTTCGAGGTTTCAATATCATTGCGCAAAGAGCAACCAAAACTTGCGGCTAAAATTTATTTCTCAGTTTATAATTTTCGAGTTTTAATGGAGGTATCCAAGTTTTCGTGCTTAAATTTTTCCCTTAAATTCAGGAATTTAATTAAATTTAAGTTTAAAAAATTAATTTAATTTAATTTAAGTTTAAGTAGTTTACTTGATATTCCTTTTCCTCCATGTCTACCAGCATTGAAGACCGGAAATCCGGTTGAGTTTTGTAAAAGTTCATATTGTTCGTCATCATTTCGTTCCCTGGATTTCTTACCAGGAAAGTGTGGGCGGCAGAAACGGCCTTTTCCAAGTCTCCCATCTAAAATATATTGTAATTGTAACAACTTCCGTTGTGATGATGTTTCAAAAATATGACGCCTTATAAGCACGAGTTATAATGTGTGAGTTGGAGGGTGATGGTGTAATCATCACGTTAGGCATTGATGTAATGAGCTAGTGATTGCAAGTTAAACTTGCAATCTGTCATGTATCACATAGATTTCACCCAAAAAGATGGAATTAGCAATTTGTTTGCATTCTTTTTTTGAAAAACTTCATTTATTCGGTCTCATATGTCTAGACGCCACATAATTATAAGTTTCTAATAATTATTTGATTGATTTATTGATTTATTGTAATACATGGTTGTTATGTAGGAAATCATAACAATTTTTTCAAGCGGAAAATGTTTTTTCCAAGTCTCCCTCCCATCTAAAATAATGTAATTATGAGATTTTCATATTTAATTGATTGATTTGTTGATTGATGTTAATACATAAATATTGTAAAGCAATTAAAACTGCCCTTTTCATGTCCCCCATCTAAAATAAGGTAATGATAGGTTTCTAACGTATAATTAATTTATTTTAATTGATTTATTAATTGATTGTAATACATAATTGTTATGTAGTGAATATGGTGGCGGACACGGCCTTTTTGATCCCGTCTAGAATTATGTAATTATATAAATTTTTAATAATTCATTGATTAATTTTTTAAATTTATTTGTTGATTTTTTAGTGATACATAATTGTTATGTGGTGATTATAGGAGCGGACACGGCATATATTCCAAATTTTCCATCAAAAATGAAGTAATTTAAGTTTCTAATAATTGATGAATTTTTTGATTGATTGTGATGCATAGTTACATTAAGTAATGAACAAATTGATTTTATTAATAATTTATGCAATTTAAATAAATTTAAGTTGTTTTATGCTTATTCTATTAAGATTAGAGGTGGTGTTTAATATATAACACACATTAAAATAGAAATTTGTCAGGATAAACCCTGATGAACAACCTCAATCATAGACACTAGCGGTTATTTTGTTTAAACAAATCTTTGAAAAGGTCTGAGAAATCAAAATAAAATTTTATCAAGGTGGGTGTTTAAAAATTATGCAAAGAATTTTGACAATTTAAGTTGGTGAAAAGGATTTAAAGACTTCATTTAAAGACTTTTGTTAAAGTAGTTTTTTTAATTTTTTAACCATTTTGAATGCGTTTAAAAATTAATAAACATTTTCAGAGACATCGCAATGACTTTTAAAGTTTGGCTGTGTTTACGCAGCCTCAAAAAGCTTTTTTAAGACAAGACCCCCTAGGAGGCGAGATATTAACGACGTTACTACGGAAAAATGAGCCACAATTCGTATAAAATATAATTCACTGTGACTCATTTTAGCTCTCAAACAGAGCCCCAATAACTACAGAATGAGTCACATTCACATGTATTTTATATTGTATGTGGCTCATTTTACCCTAGTGAAACGTTAACAGATATTTCTTTGAATTGCCGCGTTTTTCGGCAAGGTTTAAAACCATTATAACGTCGTGACTACGGTAAAATGAGCCACAATTTGTAAAAAATATATGGGGCTGTGACTCATTTTAAATTAAACACAGGAGGCTATTAACTACAAAATAAGTCACAGTCAGTTTTATGTTATAATGACTGTGGCTTATTTTGCTGTAGTGGCGACGCAGACGAGGAAATGTGTAAAAACGATTATAAACCTAATGCAACTGCTTAATTTATGGCGGGCTTCTGTTGCATTTTTTCCAATTTAGACGTTGAAACGCGGTCAAACTGATGTTTTAAGTTTTTAAGTTTTTTTTTGTCGAAAGGAAATGAGCACATTGTAGAATTACAAAAAGTTAAGCTTGAAAGTAAAAAAATTGAAGAATTTTTGTTAATAATAAAGTATTATTTTTGCTAAAAGAATTTCCTGCGATTTTCGCGAAACTTCAAGGTTAACTACAAAGCTAACATAATAGTGCAGCAAAATTTACGAAAGACGCCTAGTTTAGATTTTCCTAATTTTATAGAAATAAAAGAAGGAAGAAAATAGACCAAAAACTATATTACTCTATTATGGTATGTTTTTTGTTTCTTAATTTTTTTTTTTGACACAGAATTAAGATGTAGGTAAGCGATTTTAAAAGTTAATTTAACCCGTTGCCGTGAAGGCCTTTTCCCCTGCTACAACCGTGAAACCTTCGTACAACAAAGGTAAAACCTTCGTCTCACGGTGGTCCTATTTTCGTATGACAAATGTCGCACGTAAACCTTACCGCGGAAAGCTCTTCGCATGACCCAGGTTTTATTTCCGTCATACATAATTTTTTGTGCGCGAATAGTGCCCAGTGAGCGAGCAAATTGAAATGGTTAAAGCTGTACAGTAGCAATATGCAATTTTTTTTGCAAATTCAACGTTATACTCTGTATCCGTGAAAAAAATTTGTATATTGCCACCGTACCGCTTTAACCATTTCAATTTGCTCGCTCACTGGGCACCACTCGCGCAAAAAATTAGGTATGACGGAAGTATGACGTAGGTCGCACCAACGTTTCACGGTTGTAACCGAAAAAAAGGCAATTACGGGAACGGGTTAATAGTAGTGTAAAAAATATTTTAACGTCAATATAAACATAAACATAAAATTGCATGTCCAAAAATCGATTGTAATAGGTGTAGAATACATTGATTTGTGTGGTCTAAATGTATAATATAAAAATAAAATCGAAAATAAAATATAAAATCGAAGCCCAACGCTTATTATTGCGTTTTGCTTTTATTTAAATCACTGTTGTTGTTTTAAATTATTTTTGCTAGTCCTATTGGGTTTTTTTAATCATAACCATTATTTGTTGTGTTAATTCGCCGCTAATTAGGTATAAAAATATTATTGTCTTGTAACACTTGTCACGTAACACGTCTTGTAAGATGTAACACGTCTTGTAAGATTTTTTGAAACTACAAATTTTTGTCTTGCCCATTTAAAAGGAAATTCAATTTTTGATTGTTCAGTGTGAAAGATCATAAATTATTTTATGCTGTACCGTTTATGAATTTAAATAAAAAATGTTACAATATAAGATGCTGAAAATTAAATCAAATTTATATTTTGTTGTGTTACTAGAGGATAGACAACAATTAAAAGGATAAACAGCTATTGGAAGGAAAGACAACTATGGGAGTTTAAAAACCGCAAACAATCAAATAACCAGTAATTTAACAAAAAAATTTTCACGTAATTTTCGATCGAGTTTTCAGATTACTATATTACATACTTAATATTGTGTGTCTAGTTTTAGGTTGTTAAAAACCGATAAAAATACTAATGACTAAAGAAAACGTTTCTAATCTGTTCCGTATACCTTCTCACAAAGCTTACTTGGAGGTTGTATTTTTTAATCAATATAAAATTTTTAACAGCTTTAAATACGATCGATTTTGTTTTAAATTTTTTTAAACGAGTAAAAAACAATTCCAGTTACTGAGTAACTGAAAATTATTTTAAAATTAATATTATTTTTATTACTGCACAATTAGATCGATTGTGAAATAAACAAAAAAAACATTTTGTGTTGCATTGTGGTGTAACAGAAATGTTATCTAAACAAAAACAGAGACTGGGAGGGGATCAAAAACCAATCATTCCCAGCAAACACACTTAACATCGCTCCAAAAAGTGGCCAGCAAATATTTGTGTTTGCATTGCATACATTCAGTAATAAAATACAGAGCGCTTTAGAATGATTTCTGACCGTTTGAAAGCAAGACGCGATGAGATTTTAACATTTTATTTTTTAAAAATTCTTCAACAGAAATAAATAATAGATATATTTTTAAATAGGAAAAAATCAATATAATTAATAAATAGAAAAAATACTAAACTCAAAAGCTCTCTGGAAGCGCCAGCAACAAAAGATCCTGCAACGTAAAAAAATAAAAAACTGAAATAATGACTCATTATTTTTTTGTTTTTTTTTTTTTTGAAGGATAAGAGATTAGCAACTGTTTGTAATAAGTTTGTAATAAGCAACTGTTTGCACGCCAAAAATTTCCTTCGCCGGTGGGAAGAGCTACAAAATGATCCTGAAATCAAACTTTATCCTCTCAAACTCCGACAGTCTCAACCATTTGAGGATCGAAAGAAAGCAACTGAATTTATTGAATTACGAAAAAAAGCTTATGACATGACTCTCGAGTCTCGAAAAGAAGGAGACGATTCTGTCAGCTTTTCAGCAAGGAAAGAAAAAGGCGAGCTATGCATTGTAAAATTCGTATTTAGTGCTAAGTATAATAAGTGGGTGCGGGAAAAACGGGCCCCGTTAAACTCTTAGGGGAAGGGACCACATTTAACACTAATGAAAAAATAATTTTCGAATGTAATTATTTAAGTTGCAAATTTGCGAATGTACGAAGTTTGCTTAGTTTTCAAAACCGTAATCAGCTAAACTGTCTTTTAGATTTAAAAACTTTTGATTTGTTAAGTTTCTGTGAAACTTGGTTAAACGAGGAAGTTTTAAACGGTATGATAAATAATGAGGGCAGTTACATTGTTTACAGAAATGACAGGGCAAACAAAACGGGCGGCGGGGTTGCAATTTTTGTTAAAAAGGACATAAAAACTCGTGAAATAACTTTACCAAAAAACTTTAATTCTCTGGAAATTGTTACAGTTGACATCATCAGTGATATTCCGTCACGTAATATATGTTTCTATAGGCCACCCAACAGTAGTAATGAATATTCTAAATTATTTTGTGAAGCTTTATCTGTTTTGGGAAATGTAAACTATCCCGTGGTGGTAACAGGTGACTTTAATATAACCGAAAAGTTTTGGCTTTTTTCAAATCATTCAAATTTATTTTTATCTGATTTATATAGTAATGCTTTTTTGCAAGAATCTTTTACACAGATAGTACAAGAGCCAACTCGTGGGCACAATTTTCTTGACCTCATTTTTTGTAACGAAGAATCGCACGCGTTTAATGCAAATGTGGTTGAGCCACTGTTTAATAGTGATCATAACAGCATAGATTATTTCATTCAAAGCAAAATACACCATAATGACAAAAACGAAGCTTATTTAGATTTTAAAAACGCAAATTGGTCAGCTATGAATGACTTTTTGAATGCGACAGATTTTGTAGGACTTTTTCAGTGTAGTGCAACAGTTGAAAAACATTGGGAAATTTTGATTTCAAAAATCAATGAGGCGATTGAGCTTTTTGTACCTTTGCGTAAAAGAAAAACAAATAAGAAAATTAAATATCCCAGACATATACAAATATTAAAATCAAAAAAACTTAAATTGTGGAAAAATCGAAAAACTCCTGTAAAAAAATTGGAATACAATAAATTAAATAGCCTTTACAAAAGTGAAGTAAATCGATATAATGAATCTAAAGAACAAAAAATTTTAAGATCTAAAGATAAAAACAAATTGTTTAATTTTGTTAAGAAATTACGCAAAAATAATGAGGAAAAAGCCCCCCTGATTAATAAAAATGGGGTATTATTTGATAACGTTAAAGATAAGTGTAATATCCTTAATAATGCTTTTAGTGAAAATTTTACTCACGATGATGGTCGCCAAATAAAAGTTAATATGAAAACCAAGGCCTCTATTTCAAATATTAAATTTACAAAAGAAATCGTGTTGAAGGCTTTAAAAAAGCAAAAAAATAAGCTTAGCAAAACACCTGATAATCTACCTGCAATGTTATTCAAAAAATTAGCTTATAGCCTAGTTGAACCACTAGTAACGGTTTTTAAAATTTCTTTTACCACTCACGAAATTCCACCAAGCTGGCTAACCGCTATTATAATTCCCATTTTTAAAAAGGGTAATCCTACTGATCCTAAAAATTATCGACCAATATCTTTAACTTGCATTGCATGTAAGATTATGGAAACTTGCATTTATGATCAAATTTTTCAATTTTTAAAAGCTAACAACTTAATAACGAAATCGCAACATGGATTTTTGACTAAAAGATCAACTTGTTCTCAATTAATTGAATCTATAACTGATTGGAGCAAAGCAATCGAACATAATCAGCTGATAGATACTATTTATATTGATTTTAGCAAAGCCTTCGACACGGTTTCTCATCCTAAATTAATTTCTAAATTATCAGCTTATGGAATAACTGGTGACCTTTTAGTCTGGATTGAAAGTTTCCTGTCTAATCGAACTCAAAAAGTCGTGATTGATAATGAATATTCAGAAAATTCTAAAGTGCTTTCTGGGGTTCCCCAGGGGTCAGTGCTAGGTCCTTTATTATTTTTGCTGTACATTAATGATTTACCAAATGAAATATCAAATGTGAGTTGCAAACTTTTCGCTGATGACGTTAAGTTGTATCATATTAGAAATAAAAACGAAAATAATAATGTTTTGCAAGAAGCTGTAACTAAATTAGCAAACTGGTCCCATAAGTGGCAGTTAAAAATAGCATTAAATAAATGCAACATAGTATACATGGGAACTGGCAACCCCAAAACCCCTGTTTTCATTAAAGGAAAAGAAATAAATTCTGATTCAGAAGTTCGAGATTTAGGTGTTTTAATTAGTAGTTCTTTGAAATCATCTGATCATTGCAAAAATATATCAAAAAAAGCATATAAACTAATTAACATGATTTTTAAATGTTTCCAAACAAAAAACGTAGATGCGTTACTTTTAGCATATAAAAGCTTTGTTAGACCCACAATTGAGTACTGCACTCCTGTGTGGTCGCCATATTTTTTGAAGGATATCGATTGTATTGAAAAAATCCAGCGCTATTTTACACGGCGATTATATTTAAAATGTGGTTTAAGTCGAATATCTAGTTATATTGAGCGAATAAATTTTTTAAATCTTCAATCTCTTGAAGAACGGAGAATACATTTTGACCTTTCATTATGCTACTCAATTATAAACAAAATAAGTGATCTAGATTTTTCTGATTTTTTTAGCTGGGGTGAGTATTTGGGTAAAAATGATCATTATTATAAGCTAAAAATACCTAAAGCTAAGAAAGATGTATTATTTTATTCTTTTTCTTTGAGAGTAGCAAGGTATTGGAATGTTTTACCTGAGTGTATTGTAAAATCAAATTCATTAAAAACTTTTAAAAAAAGATTAAAACTTTTTTCTTTTAGTAATTTTACGAAATTTGACAGGCACATGTAAGTAGCTTCCGAGCTCTGTGTTTCCTTCCCTTTATTTATTTCCAACATAGTATTTTGTGTTTTTTTTTATTAACATTATGTATTTTACTATTGGATGTATTGTATGATCTATAAATATTTGTGCATTAAACTTTTTTTGGATTTTTTCTATTTTAATGTTTATAATTCAAAATGCTATATTTGTGTAGAAATATTAATAAAGGCTTTCAATTCAATTCAATTCAGTACCTACAGATTTTAATACAAGTTGATTAAACATAACTTATTTTTTTAATTTTAAGAGGTCTTTTCTAGTTTTGGCAAAGGTTTAAGGCTGGTTCATAATTATGACAAAACGTCCTTCGGACAAAGTCCAAAGGACAATTTTAAAAAAGCCAAAACGTCCTTTGGACAAGCCAAAACGTCCTTTGGATTTTTTTCCTTTGAACGAACTATGAACGCTATATAGAATTTGTCCTTTGGACAAAGTCCAAAGGACAAAATTCAAAGGGAAAAGTCCAAAGGAAAAAAAGTATGAACACGTTGTCCTTTGAATTTTGTCTTTTGGATTTTGTCCAAAGGACAAAGTCCAAAGGACGTTTTAACGCTGTTTTTTACCGTTGGACAAAGTTCAACGGACTTTTGTCCTTCGGACTTTGTCCAAAGGACGTTTTATCATAAGTATGGACAAGCCTTTAGTTACCTCAAATAATAATGAATAAATTGTTTTGTTTTTCTTGATGGACTGAAATTAATTAAAACTTACAGTTTAAGAGTATTATCAGGAATTTAGCGCGGTTTGAAACATGCTGAGTTATTTCAAAATAAAGGTTTTGAGTGGTTTTAGCGAAAAATTTCGGTTTTTTGATTTGACATTTTCTAATGACATTTGGGTTTAACAGAAAAAACTGATTTAAAAAAAGTTTTTTTTGAAAGGTGTCACTTTTTTTGGTAAATGGATGTACAATAAGAAAGTATAGTATGGTATATAAAAATACCATAATACAGGTTCGCTGTTTGAAATCTTCTATAGTGTGTATCATGTTCGGGAGCTTCGTTCAATTAAAGTGCAAAAAGCGTCGGAGCTTCGCCTTTTAAAAACTAATTTAAAGCTGATATTAAATCAGTATTTACGCGTTAGTTCATTGTAGCCGCGTTTTTAAAGTTAATTTTATAGTTTTTAATAAGTTTTTAACTAAATTTAATTTTGAAAAAAAAATTTGAAACAAATATGTACATACAGATGGCTTTGCTTTTCAATAATTTCGTAAGATTAAAAGGAAAGTAGGACGAAGTTTTATATACGAGGGTTTCGACTTGAAAACAAACAAAAACTCAAATTAAAAAAACCAATCCATGGATGAATAAATAATTTGCATACGGTGTGAATTTTAAATTGCATAAGCATGGCTGGCGCGCAGCTGATTGGTAGTTTTGTATTATGCTTATTAGTTCATTAGAGTACATTCAGAAGTTTTTGCGCTGTTTCCAGCAAAAAAGTAAGATGCTGCAATAGTTGTTAACTTTGCAAATCATTGTAGTAAAAGAAAATTTCCACACCACAACGTATGGAAATAAATTTTTATTGTAATAAAGAATCACGACAGTTAATTTCATGTACACAAAGGTCTCGAGCAGATTTAAAAATAATTTGTATATGAATATGTATATATTGGTTAACAAAAAAACAGCATCATAACGCACGAAAATAACATAAACATAAAACAATTTTTTTTAAAAAGATATAGCTGGTTGTTCATATTTTGTTTCTTCCTCATTTTTTCAGGTCTTAAAGTTTTTTCAATTCTTCTCGAGACCTTTGTGTACATCAAATTAAACGTCGTGATTCTCCATAAATTTGCAAAGTGCGTTTGCATATGCAAATTGTTTCTTAAGGTGGAACACTACAGAAAAAACCGCCCAAACTTTGTACAGTCGCTATTCATTACAGCTGTAACCAATTTTTATAAACTACATACTAGATTAATCTTCATGTCCTGAACATCATTTTTTTATATTTTGATGAAACATGAAAATTTATAATAAGCTGTGGGAATGGTCCACAAAGGGGATTCCGATGAATCGCAGGTTTTTTTCACAAAATGACACATAAAATTTTTTTGTGCATGTCGATTTTAAAAATTTTATGTATGTAATTAGAAGACGAGCAGATAAAACTTTCCTGTTGTTTTCAGCAAAATCGTATAATGATAACCCGAGAAAACCCGACATTTTGAAGAGTTTTTTGAGAAAATTTTATTAACTTTGGAGCCTAATTTCTCAGTAGATCTCTATACGATTTTTAAATAAACAACACCAGTGTTTCTAATTTGTTGAGTTCTCCATTTTGATATATAGTTTCTTAAAATCAGTTAGTAAACAAATTTTCATAATTTTGCAATGAATTTGATTTGACGTCGGGAAACTACATTTTAAAACGTTCGTTTAAATGTAGTTTTTAACAAAGTAACTAGGACGGAGCAGTAGCCGAGTGGTTAGAGCGTAGGACTCCGAAAAACAGGAGCTCTAGGTTCGAATCCCCCGGGGCTTATTTCTAACACCAAAAAAATGTTTGTTTTTAATTTTAACTTTTTAATTAAAAAATGTTTTTATTATTCAATACTGTATTCAACCCCGAGTACGTGCTTTGAGGTGGTTTTGAAGTAAAACCGGGATAAAGTCAGAGTGTCCCCCCTAGGGGGGGTCGCAACCCCCCTAGCGCCCTCTCGGGGGTCAAATTAAAAAACGAAGTTCGGATTCGTAATCAGGACCCCCGAAAACCCCCGAAGTAGTTGTTTTTGGAAAAATCAAAGAAATTTTTGGAACTGTAGTGTTCTACCTTAAGTGAAATTTATCCGTTTTTCGCTCGCGAAAATAGTAGACGCTCCCACACTTTGCAGACCCATTTTTTTATTTTTCTGCCATATAAATTTTTCGTCGTTTTCTTCTCACACATTAGTATCAATAATGGCTTACAAAAAATATAAAACCTACTGAAAATGGAAAAATTGCTGTTGTCATAAAGAGTATATTTCTCCAAAGTGCCGCGACAAACATCTCAGCAAACTTGCAGAATTTACATTAAGAGAATATACTTTAAAAAAACGTTGCTGCGTTATATTTTTAAATCAAACATAAAACGGTGTATTTAGTCATAATAAACATAATTGTTGTTTTTTTTAATTTTAACGATTCAGTAAAACAGTATTTTCAAAACGAAGGGAGTATAATGAACATATAGTTAAGAGCGATGATATTAGTTGTCAATTGAACGGATAGTAAAACCTAAAATAAGCGACAATTTTGTTTAATCTTCGGTTTTTTTCACGCCAATAACTAGTAAAATACTGGGTTTGTGGAGTGTTCAAATGTCTCCGGGGATAGTTTTACAATTTTTAAGGTTTTTTTTTTGTGTTCACCGCGAAGCATTAAACCTATCTCGAACGAAGGAAAATAACTTATTTCGACTATAGAAAGGTCTTGAAAACAGTTCCGAATAAAACACGGCAAAAAATGTAAACTATTACATAAAAATGCTTAAAGGTTTTTCAGCGAGTTTTAGACAAAATATATCGAAAGCTGGTAAAATATGAATTATTGTTTAACTTTATTTAAAAAATTATTCTGTAGCATGCCGCAATTTTTTTAACATTTGTATCGGTCCGGTTTCTAGGGTACTAAAAAAAGGAAGATATAAAAAATGTCTGTTTTGTCCATTTCGCTTAAAATAATTTTAAAAAGCAAAATCGCAAATTTTGTTTAATCCATATTAATTTTGTTTTAGTATTTTTAAGAGTCAATGAGTCTATTTTGGATTTAAAACATTTTTGGACCCAAACGTGTTTTTTAAATGCATTATTTTTAAAAAATAACTAGCATATCTAAGCGATCCGCGGTACGGGGTGTTTAGAGCCACAAACGGGGAACTTGGTGCCAAAGTAATTTTTTGGGAACTTAGAGCCACACAAAATGGGAACTTAGAGCTTTTAAGAAAAAACTGGTTTGGCCTTAGGTTAAGGTTTCGCTAAGGCTTAGGTACATGTTTCAGCGATTTTTATTTATGGCTCTAAGTTCCCTATTTTTGGCTCCAAGTTCTCTCGGCTCTATCGACCCTAAATCATTCTTCAAAAAGACATAAATTAAATAAAATAAAGAAAGCTTGTTTGCAATCCAGAATTTAGGCTGCGCATGGATTTTATCATGATAATTTTTAAAGTTGTGTTCTTGAATAATGTCCAAATGACTTTTACTCTTTTTTTCTTTAAAAAACGTACAATAAGTATATTAATTACAAAAAAAACGAACAGCTTTCATGTTATTTTTTATTCATTTCATGCTATTTTTCGAAAATAAAAAAAACTAACTTTTGTAATGCTTTATTTAATGCAAATATCCGCTGAAACTTTTTAAAGCAATGTAATATAATTTTTAGTAGATCAATTTTCAAAAAAATGAGTCAGGATTTTTTAATTTAAACATTTTTTCGCATCCCACAGATTTGTGACGCTAAGGAGGTGTTTACGACAAGAACCAGTTTAATTTGGTTTTCTTAAATAGAATTTTTTATAAAATCAAAGCAGGATTTTTACAAATTTTTCAGTAAAATTTTTAAAATTCTTTTGAAAATTTTTTCTTTACATTTCTTAATATTTTTTGATTATGGTAAACGGTTTTTTCTTATATCACCCTTTAAAAATTTAAGTTAAAAACTGCAATAACATTAAAAAACTAAAAAAATCGACAAGTTTTAAAAACTCGTCCGTGTGTTTTCAGAATATCGTAAATTACTGGAAATGCTATACTTTTTTACCTATATAAAACGCTGAGGTATTTAGAAAATTAGAATTTTGTTTTAAATTACAAAAAAAAACAACTAAAATAACGTAAAATTTTTAAAAGTCTGCTTTTAGACGAAGACGACTTTTTTACTTTACTTTCTTGTGTTTTAAATACGAGACTAAACAATATCAGTTTTAAAATAGCACGTTTTCTAACCATTATCTTTTAAAGAGTCATTTTATCCTTTTCACAATTCAGTATTTCTAATAATCAAACTGATTTTTAATAAAATAAACATCTAACAGCAAAAATTTTGAACGGTTTCCAGTATATATGCGGCTATAAGTAATCCAAATTGTTTAGCCTTGTCGATAAATTTCGTTTTAATAAAAAAAATGGTAACAAAATGATAATAAAGTTTCTGCTATGCAAAACAGTTAAAAGCATTAAAAATTCTAATCATATAAAAAATTAACACTGATGTAAACGTGTCGGTCCAATTCTTATACACACAATATTTTTAAACACGCGGCACAAACAATGATTGTGACTTCACGCTAATTTGACAAACTTTTCTACAATATAATATTATCAATGATTTCGTGTTTTGTGAAAGTTTGAAAAGAATCGCGGGTCGAAAAAGGTATAATAGAAGGTAATAGTCGTGACGAATTCGATCCTTCGTAATCTTCAAATATTCAGATCAATAGAAGAAAAAAAACAAATTTTTTGTCGCAATTCTACGGCACATACCGTCCTTTAATCCGCGATCAAATGACTTAAAAAACGAAAATGGTTTATCCGGTTTTAGATTTTTCGCTCTACTTTTTGCCAAACAAATAAAATATTAAGAGCATAAAACGCAGTTAACCTATGATATTTTTAAAAACAATCGAATTAAATTATTGCGGAAAAAACGTAATGCGAGTCTATGCAGGCTGAGAAAGATTTTTAATCGTGTTTATCGCTATAGGTCTGACTTATTTCAAATTGGCTATTATTCGTTACAAATAGAACGTTCACCTTAAAATAGGAGGTAAAAATTTGCGGAAGCGGAAACAATAAGTAAGGTGTTTCGTTCAAGAATAAAGCGATAAAAAAACGTTAAAAAATAATAGTTTTTATAAATAAAACACACACTTTAAAATAGCAAAAGGACATGTAGCTGTAGGCAGCTAGATTTTGGAGACGTGATCGAATATTTCACTACCCATCACCGCTGTTTATTTCATATTAAGTACGATTAGATGATATAGTGCGGTGTCTAAGAATAGAGCGTAAATTATTCGTTAGGAATGCAAGACTTACATTATATTAGCAAAAGGACATGTAGCTGTCAGTAGGGAACCTTTGTTTTGTAGACGCGATCAAAATATTTTGTTGTCAGATCGACGAGTCGGTCAGTCATCTAATACTGTACATGAATACACATCATGAGTGTGGTGTCGTATTCAATATTAAAGCTTAAATTATTCATTAAAGAAATAGGAGACTCACTTTAACATAACAGAAAGAAATACAGCTGTAGAACAGCTTTGTGTTGAACATGTTAGTAAACGTTTTGTCATTCGACCGCTTAGTGAATTGGTAACTCTACGCTACATGGTAGTTGATACAATAAAAATAGTGTAGTGTTCAAGAATAAAGCGGAAATTATTCATTAAGAATAGAAGACTAATTAAGAAATAGCAGGAGGTGTAGCTTAGCTGTAGTTGTAGTTGTAGCAGTTTGTTTGTTTGTTTATTGGTTAATTTCATACAGTAACGTACATACAAAAAAAGACAAATAGTCAGAAAAAAAGGACATATCACAAGAAAACCATTTAAATCTGTATGAAAGTTGCATAGGTATTTTTTAAAAAATACTACGATGTACAACAAAAAGAAAAAAATTTTTTACCACCAATCAAGCAAAGTTAAATTTTGTAAACATTTCAAGGAAATTTATCACATTTTATTCTATGCTGTTTTCATGAAAGAACTGTGTTAGTCTTTTACAAAACAAGTTGAGAGATTTGGTTTGCACTATGTTGGTTGGCAATTTGTTCCATAGATTAATTATTCTATTACTAAAAACGTATTTGCTTATATCTAGGCGATGCTATTTTGTGGATGTGATCGATTATTTCATTGTTTTCATGGTCAGTGGGTGGGTCGATTACTTCGCATGACATGGAAGTAAATACAATACAGTGCACGTTTTAAGAATAAAGTGTATACATGTTGTATTATTCGTTACAAATTGAATATTAGTTATTATTTGTTAAAAATAGAAGACTCACCTTAAAATAGCAGAAGGACATGTAGCTGTAGGGCAGTTTGGTGTTATAGATGTGATCGAATATTTCATCATCCGGTCGTCGTGTGGGCCGGTCGCCCCACTTGTTCTCCTTGCAGCGCTCGATGCAGAGCGACTTACGGAGGAGGCGATCCGTGTACTCCAGCTGGTCGCTGGGGTTTGCGAACTTCCGATGGTTCCAAATCGGGATCTGGAGCTCGCAGCTCTTGCGGCAGTAGACCACGATGCTCCGCTCGTACCTGGGCGGGTCGGGAGTGTACTACCGCGAAATGAGCCACAGTTGTATAGAATATGTGTGCCAGTGACTTATTTTATAATTTAAAACAGGACCTTATTAACTACAGAATGAGTCACAGTCACGTGTATTTTATAATGGCAGAGGCTCATTTTGCTGTAGTAACGACGAGCCGTAGGTCTATTAGCGCCCTACATGTATACGGATCATGGTAATGTTAGAAACCAGCATATATGGATCAAATTCTGCTTAAAAGTGCGGTGCGTAGTCAAACTTTTTGTCCACGATCTTAATAATTTTTTTGTGAAAACCTTACCCCTGCCCCCCATAGACTACAAAATTTTTTTAGCAAAATATCTGTAGTGGTGGTTCAGGAGTTATGGTTCCCCGAAAATTTTGACAATTCTGTACGTGAAAAATTGTTCAATGAGTATATTGATTTAAGTTACAAATTATGCACTCAAAGAATTCCGCTACATTGCAGTTTAACTTGACACGTTGATTGTTAAAATTGGTGCAGTATTTCTCGAGATATTGCGTTTCCCGTACTAAAAACCCGCGGTTTTTTCGCTAAAAAACCAAACAACGGCATTGAATTGATGAAGTTTGCCCAACATTTTTGCCGTCATTTCGTAATTTTAGTGATCACGATAGTCAAAACCCTCCCATTTAAACGGAAATGGTTTAGTATGAAAATTCTTTACAAAATTATAACATTATAGAATCACTTTCAGCCAATTAGTGCTTATGAAAGGAATAAGGAGATCTTTCATTTATTAGAGAATAATTTTTTCCCAAGCACTAATTGGCTAAAAGTGATTCTATTAGCTCCTCCCATAACCATTCCCACAGAGCAAAACATATACGACGTGATCACGAATACAATATGTCATTTTGAGGTACCTTAAAATCCTGACATGAAAAAATCGCGTTTTTTTTTGTACGGGAAACGCAATATACTGCACCTATCTTAACACCCAAGGTATCAAATTAAAGTAAAAAGTAGTCGCTTTCTTTGAGTGCATAATTTGTAACTTTAGTCATTATACCCATTGAGCAATCTTTCACGTAAATTATTGTCAAAAAACGCCATTTTTTTGGGATCATAACTCCTGAACCACTGGAGATATTTTGTTAAAAAAATTTTGTGGGTTATTGGGGGCAGGGGTAAAGTTTTAACAAAAATTATCAAAATCGAAGACAAAAAGTTTGACTCCGCACCGCATCTTTAATGCCCTACGTATAGAGAGCAAACTCGTGTTTATAGCCCTCAACACAGATCATATATGTGTAAAGCGTTGAGCGTATGGGTGAGCACTGTACATCTACGGATCAAGGTACTGTTTAGTGCCCTATGTATATAAAACAAATTTTCGTTTAAAGCCTTACATGTATCTCGTTAAGCGTTAAGCTCTAAATGTTTATAGATGAGGGTCACGTTTAGCGTTTTAGATATGCTGATTAACATTTTTTTAGAACGTTACTTATGTAATCGAACTATCGTTTAGTGCCCTAAAGATACAGAGAAAGCTCTTGTTTAGCGGCCTTTATACACATATGTCAATGTTTATTTCCCCACATTAATAAAATAACGCCCTCATTTAGTGCCGTATATGGTCACATTTCTATACACTTTAATTATCTTGCTCCAGAGCTCCACCGTTTTAAAGCCAGGTTAGCTCCGGGAGTCGGGAGTTCCGCCCCTTAAATGTTCGATTTTAAGCTTATTTAAGCTTAAATCACCTCGAAAGGTTCTCCATTTGCATTTTTAAAACTGTTTTATTGTTTTAAATAAGTTAAAAAAAAACTTATTTAGTTTTAAAATAAAATTGACAAAATAATCTATAGTATAATTTTCAAAAATTTTTATAAAAGTGGTACAAAAAATAAGGCGGAGCTCCGGAACTCCAGGCTACATCACTAGACAATACATATACACTTCAAGGTTTCGTCTAGCAATTTGTACATGCGGTTTAAAGTTCCTTTAAGCGCCCAACATACAAGAAAAAAATTTTGGTTAAGCGCCTAATGCATATCCAGTTCAAACTTTCGTTTAACACCCTACAAATGGCAAATAAACTCTTGTTTAGCGCCCAAAACATTTATTAATCATATTCTCTTTTAACGCCCTACATTTACCAATAAATATCTTATTGAGTGTTTTATACATATACGAGTCAATATTAATAAAATTTTTGCAGTACTTTTTTATTGTTCATAACTGAGACTTCACCTAACAAAATGTTAAATGGAAGAGTTCGTTTTTTAAGCTTATATATATTATGCTTACTTTGCGTTTTTTTTTAATTCTTCATTTGTGGTTTAGCAAAAAGACAAAAAACACTGTTACTGGCTTCTCAAATTCCAGACAGAGAATAGCCTCTATAGTGACAGTTATCTCAGGACTTTAAATTGCAAAGTGCTAACAAATGTACCAATCTGCCACTGGCTTAAACTGATAAGGTTGCTGCGTGGAAAATTGTTTCTAGCAAGTGCTGTTCATTTTATTTTTGAGCGGCAATGGCAGTTTGACAGCGGAAAGATCAAAAAATTTTAAAAAACCTATTCCTTCAACACCGACCCAAATAGTTGCGCAGCTTTTTATATTATATCTGATCGTATTGACAAATATATTCATAGTTTAATTAAACTCTATTTGTGCTGATTTTTTTGTACACGTCAAAGCAATGGGTTGGCGAATATACTTAATGAAGCATAACCATTGATTATCAAATTGATTATGCATAGCTACCGATATGTTGATTTTTTTAAATTGTGTTAATTTGTGTAGGACATAATATTTAGCGGCAATGTGGGGTGTTACTTTTGTATAAATGAATATAAGTTTCAAAGTTTTTTTGACTCTAAAAGGTCTAAAAGGTTTTTAGCGTAAATTAAAAGCTTTCAGATAAATTCTCACCCACACGCAAACCTCATGGCTTCCTGCATATTTTTGCAAATGTTTATCTACTTTAATAGCTAACCCTTTGTCCTGTATTTTTAAAATGTCTTTCGTTACTATGCGCTACACTCCCGACCTGAAGTCTTCCATGGCCTGTTTCATGAACGCCGTGCATTCGAACCATCTTTCGGACCCGTAGGAGCTGACACCAAAATTAAACAGTTTGTCGTAAGTTTGTTCCATATCGCTCAAGAGTGCGGTAGCGTAAACCAACAATTGCACACACAAAAAAAAGACCGAATACATGGTCGCCATTATCCTTTCCGAATTTATATTTTTCCAAGACAGCAGACGAAATAACTTGGTATTTGAAGAAAATACCGGCGAATAAAGTAATTGGTTCTGCGAATTTTATCGAGAATTTCCAAGTTTTAGTTTTATAAAATTTTATAATTTGTTATAAACCGATATACAACACCAGAAAGAAATAAAAAAATAAAAGAGTTCCGAAGGTAACGGGAAAGCAGTCGTTGCACCAAAGAATATTCAAATTATGTGTAGATTTTTTGCAGCGTTCTCCAAAAATTATGGCGACCTGATTATTCTTGAACAAAAAACTTCGAATAATGCATTGGGATTCTCACAATTATTTACATGAAAGAGTACCGAATTTATAGTAAGAAAGCAGTCGTTGCATCAAAACATATTCGAAATATGCTTAGATTTTGCATAGGGTTCTCCAAAAATTAACTGCGAGTAAAGAAAAAAAAGATTGTTCTTAAACAAACAACTGGAAAAAATCTGTTTGCGTTCTCAAAGTAATTTTAACTAAAAGCAGCCGTCCACCAGTTTTTTAGTGTGCGAATCAAACTTATGGCTGGTTCATACTTATGTAAAAACGTCCTTTGGACAAATTCCAAAGGACGTTTTTACATACGTTTATACGCTGTGTTTGTCCTTTGGACAAAGTCCAAAGGACGTTTTTACATAAGTATGAACCAGCCTTTATACTCACAATCGCTATTATATAACTTGGGGGTGCAACCAATATTAACGTACTCAAAGTTATTTAAATAACTTAGCAGCCTCCCACCAGTAACATTCTGCAATCGCAATCAACTTTGTGGTTAAGCTAACCGGATTCAAACATTTTGTCGCTAGTATAAATTGGCATTATTAGAAGGAGGGATTTGGTAAGTAAACGCGAGGTTTTTCGGTGGAGATAAATTGGTAAAGGCAATAAAAAGTCATTTTTTTGTTAAATAAGTTTATTTTTCGCTACGAATGTGTTCAACCGGGGGCGTAAACATTTGCAAAGTTTCAAGTTTCAAAGAAGAAACATTTCTGCAATGGGTGTAAATGGTGTAGGTTTTAAAAATGAATACTTTGAATTTTTCGAACTTGCTTAAAACAAACTATGTAAGTAAGTAAATAGTGCTTGCTTACGCACTTACATATTTTAATTAATTTTAATGAATTTTTTAAAACTTTTTGTTTAATTTGAACACTAAAAATTAATTTTTAAATGAAAGAACACAAAAAATATATAAACAGCACAATTACTACACAACTGAAATAATTTTAATATAAGTATTTTTAACTATTAATATAAATAAGCTTAAAGAAAAAATAAAAAAAAGTATAAAAAAGTATAAAAAGTTATAGAAAAGAAATAATAATTTATTTTTTCCAGTTTTTATATTAAAAATAAAAAGGGCGTTACTTGATTTAAGACTCTTTTGTTCCATTGTCGTTAGTATGACACAAAGAGTCACAATCAGTATAAGAGCAACGTGACTCTGGTTTATTTGGTTTAGATTATTGTGTTAAGTTATAAAAAGAGTCACAGTTACGAGTATTTTATGACGCATCTGACTTATTATGTCGGAGTACCGACGGAAAGTATATTGTTTTTTTAATAAGGATTCCTAATGCGTTTTACGATAATAAATCGTTAGTATTGGAAAAAATTTTCTTTGTCACTAAATTTCTTTGGTTAAAACTTTTTCTTTTTGTTTACTCAAGCGCTATAAAGCTGTTGCGCAAAACAACAAAAGTTTTTTAGCGGCTTCAAATTCGTATTCATGTATATTTATCAAGTTTACCACTGACAAAAACACCAAGCCATGTAGCTAAGTCACCTCCATATTGGCGCATAACACAAAAACGTTTTTTTAAACTTCAGTAGAATTTCACTGGCAGAAAGAAAAACAAAAAAAAAACCTTTACGGGAACAGTTTTTTGGCGAAGCAACACTCGTGTAAAAAAACCACAGAAGTTGTTTGACTAGATGGGGCCTAACTTCAGGTTCTGTTAAGGCCTAACTTCAGTTTCATACTTATGTAAAAACGTCCTTTGGACAAAGTCCAAAGGGCGTTTTTACATACGTTTATACGCTGTGTTTGTCCTTTGGACTTTGTCCAAAGGACGTTTTCACATAAGTATGAACCAGCCTTTAGGCAAAGTTGCGAAATTAATTTTGAGCTGCAAAAAATTTTCCTATTTCTACGATTTTTTCATACTCTATTTTTTATAAAATTAAATAAACTCTAATAGTTATTAGGAATAAAACTTAATATTTATTATACATACTTAGATTACAGCTTGCTTTTTTTTAAAGCAATGCGCATAATCATAAAACTTAGTAAAACTCGGTCTTTGTTTTGCCCAAAATGTAACAAAAACAAAATCTGAAATCCCCGCTTTGGATTTTTTAGACGGTTTATTTTTTGTCTATTTATTAAAAACCATGTGTTTAAAACTATTTCAAATAAAAAAAAAACATACGTACATTTTTGACTTTTGACATTTTGAAGTATAAGCTGGGGTTATTTAATGTTTCTATCACAAAATTTTATGGTTCGAAGCTCCACCACTTATAGAAAACTCTAAAGCTTATTTAATATCAAAATATGTTATTTTACCTACATTTTTACAACAATTTTAAAAGCTTTTAATATTTTAGTTTCACATTTTTTGCAATATAAAATGTGCCATTACTCTTATTTCGAAAATTAGTTCAAAAATATTACGAAGTTTCTTTGTTGCTCCGGAGCTGTCAAAACCGGAGCTCCGGGGGAAAATAATAAACAGGGAAGAGTATTTATCCAACAAATAAACCGGGTGCTCGAGATAAAATTCGCAGAACACGATACCGAAAGTTGGTCCAATTGTCTTTTCCCGCTGTTTTCAATTACCTGCGAACAGAATAATCCAGAGTTCTACAATTAAATTGTTTTATAAAAAAACACACCCAGCTGCGCTTGAAAACCGGTCGGCAAAAAAAAAATTCTGCAGATTTCACGCCCCGGTTTGCTGTTTCCCTCGCAAATCCGCTGAATTGTTTCTTTCGACGTCCTTTGGGCGAAATCCCAGGCGGGGTTCGCGATAAAAAGAGAAGATTTGTTTTTTTTTCCGTTGACCGAGGTGATTTTTTGACGCTTATGATAAATTAAAAGACGATAGAATAATAGGAAACGGTAGCATTTTTATTTGATACGGGTTCGAGTAAAAGGTTAGACCGGACTAAATGTGATGAGCATTTTTTCGCGAAAAATGGCAAGTGAAAAAGCTCGAATTACGAACTCATCTGTTCGCTCCAAGCCTTCCAGAGCCGCTTTACAACGTGGTACGGCGCACAAATCTGTTGTACACTAAGCCGTCAGGGCAGCTAGGTTGGTAGAAACTCGTCCGCTCTCCCCTTCGCCTTCTTCCGAAGGGAAATAACCTCCCTAGTTTCTGTAGACTGGCGGATATTTTAAGCCGGGAGTTGGGAATGAAAATTGCAGTAGTGGAAGGCAAAGATTAAATTTTTTAGGACTGCAAAAATTTTCAAAAAACATTTTTAAGACGCGGAAAATTAGTTGCAGGTTACGATTTGTGGGATTAGAGAGTTAAAAGGAAACACTTGGGTAAATAAAAGTAGCCGGGGTAACACCGGATTGAATTTTTTTGGGTTATGATAGCTGAGGCCTTTTTTTTAATTGAAGCGGCGCGTGGTTTTAAAGTTACACATATTGCGAGAACAACCCACATTTCAGGAAATTCAAACCGAAGTTTTTTTTTCAACACATTGTTTTTTTCTTGTAAAAACAAACTGGGTT
The DNA here is from genome assembly GCA_030248175.1 of Microlaimidae sp. YZB2_3. Lineage (NCBI taxonomy): Eukaryota > Metazoa > Nematoda > Chromadorea > Desmodorida > Microlaimidae > Microlaimidae sp. YZB2_3. The sequence continues at coordinate 48,803 of JASAMX010032183.1, read as the reverse complement.
TTTATTATTAATTATTACTATGCAACCATTTGGCAAAATATTTTCAATGATCAGAAAACAGAACTAATATTTTGCTATGCATAGTCTATGTATAGTTTAATTCTACTGTATCATCATTTTATTTTTCTTTTCTTTTTTTTTCTTTTTTTTTTCAAAAACGACAGAAACATCAAATTTGCGACTTAATCGCCGCCAACATAAACAATAATTAAAACAAATATCAATATAGCTGTTTGAAATGACTTGAAAAGCTAAAAAAAGCGCTTATTTAAGTTGGTTTTAAAACTTTTCTTGAATGCATCCAAAGAATCGATAGTTACTTGAGACGGGAGTAGATTGTTCCAAAGTATAACTACCCTATTTGCAAAAGAAAATTCCCTTGCATTAATTCGACTTTTTTCAACATCCAATTTGAAAAAATGACCCCAGTTGGCTGCAGGTTAAACTTAAAAAAATCATTGGCTTGCAAATTGTTTAAGCTATGTATAATTTTAAAGAACTCATATAAATCAGTTTTGTCTCTTCGGTCCTTTAATCTTTCTAAACCTAGGTAATCCAGCCTTTGTTCATAACTAACAGGTAACAACTTGCATTTATAAAACAACCTCCAAGTGAAATTTTGCTGCTTTTTTTCAAAAAACTTTATATCTTTTTGTAAATAAGGGTTCAAAACTGCACTAGCGTACTCCGGAATTGGTCTAACATAGGACTTACACGCTTGAGAAGATTATTTCTAGAGTTTGAGTTGAATGTTCTAAAAATTAGTGATGTCACTTTCATAACTTTTTTGCTGTGATTTCACAGTGTTTAAAGAATTTCATATCATGGGATATATAAACACCTAGGTCACGCACTAATTTTGTAGTTGCAAGTACATTATTACCAAGCTTATATTTACAAATTAACTCTTTGCTATGATTTCAAATGTGAAGAACTTTACATTTATGATCTGATAATTGCAATTACCAGTCTTTTGACCAGCTGTATATTCTATCTAAATCTTCTTGAAGCCTTAAGGCTTGAATGTAGTAGTCTTTATATGAAGATTTTGCAAACTACTTTATATCATCTGCAAAGAGCTTAATTTGTGAGTACTTAACACAATCAACAATATCATTAATATATATAAAAAATAAAAATGGGCCCAAAATAGAACCCTGAGGAATTGAATTTTTTACAGGAAATCATTTGGATAGTGAATCATTAATTACAACTTTAATATCCCGCCCAACAAAAAAATTGTTTTTTTCATTTTAAAAATTTACCAGAAACACCATATTTTTTTAGCTTATATAAAAGAATAAAAACATTTAAATTATATGAACTAAAAAAACTTTCAGAATCAAGAATTTTTACATACATTTTTGTCACAATTTGGACAAACTCTGTTGCTAAAAAATGACAAGTTTCTTTTAAAACGTTAAATCGTAAAAAAATTATAGATAGAAGATGAGGAATACTATAGCAAAATTTGCTGCTAGTTTTTCGTTGCAACATTTAATTTATCATTGTAAAGATAATCGATTAATAACAACCCTTTGTTGGTTTAAAGTTTAACGATTTTACGTCAATTCACGAAAAAAAATTAAATTATCGATCTTTGTTTATTCTTATTTTAGGGCTAAAAGTTATCAGGACAATTTGAAATTATAATTAGTTAAATTATAAAACAAAACAATAATTGTTTTAGTTTTTTCAAATGTATCGGAATATTGAAGTTTTTAAGCAATTTAACTTTTAAGGTTATGTAAAAATGAAAATGTTCCTGTTTGAATTTTTTTTGAACAATATGATATAATCTTCACAAAAATTTAATTTCGAAAAAACTTAAAACTATTTCGATAATTAATGTGAACTCACAATACTAAATTATTAATGATTGTTAAATTTTAAAGAAAAAATATCAATTTTTAAAGTTAATTAAATAATCGGCTATTTTAGTGAGATTAGCATTGCTTAGTTTTCCACTGCTAAAAATCGTGGAGCTCTTAACCCACTTAATAGTTTTTGTAAGTCACTATGTAAACACTTAAGGTAAGCTTAATTAGACCATTGTGTCTTTACGCATCAGACCTACCACCCAGCTTTTTTACAACCAAGTTAACTCTGGGCTAGGTAGCTACGTTGGTGGTTTAATCGCTCCTGACGGTAAATAACGCGAAATGTTCTAAACTGGATTTAAGTATTTTTTCTCATATGTAAAAAAAAAGAAATTTACAGGCCAATACTATATAGTCTGTGTACAAAATTCAAAATATAGATGGTTTAAAGTTGTAAAAATCATCACAACCTTTTTTTTGGTAGTGGTCAGTCTGATTCTATATTTGAGAGCGGCTTTTCAAAGCAATCGTATATAATTTATTGCAAAGCATTAACTTTAAGTTTCGTTTCATAGAACGAAATGTACATTAATAATCAAATAATAAACGGATATTATAAAAATCTGAAAAGAAGTACACAAAAGTTGGACCAGTTTTAAATTTTTTCTGAATCCGATTAGTAATGAATAGAGATATATATTTTCAATAAAATAAAAGTGGTAAAATTAATAATATAGTAGTTTTTAACAAGGTTTATATTTATTTGTTTTTGGTTTGTAATCAAAATAAGGTCCTTCACTTTGTTTATAAAATTAAAGTACTAGTTATTAAATCGGTCTCAAAATAAAATTTAAAAATTCAAAACTATTTATAAAACAAATGTACCATCAAAAAATAACAGAAATTGTACACAGAAACAGAAATCGTGTCGAATTTATTTTCTTTGTTTTTTTTTGGAAAATTATCTTATTAGTTTAATGTCAATCAGAATTAATGCTAATCTAAAACTTGAACTTTTGTACAAAAGTTTACAATATGTACTGTGTTCGTTTAAGGTCGAAACCTTTTCCGGATGTATCTACTCTAAAAGTCTTAGTTCCGCCTGTTGATAAGACAAGGACATGTTATTAAAACAACCAAGAATATATAATACAAGAGAATGTCCGAGTGTACACTAAATTTTTGACCAAAATTTTGCGAAAAAAGTCGCACTTTCTAAAACTTGAACTTTTGTACAAAAGTTTACAATATGTACTGTGTTCGTTTAAGGTCGAAACCTTTTCCGGATGTATCTACTCTAAAAGTCTTAGTTCCGCCTGTTGATAAGACAAGGACATGTTATTAAAACAACCAAGAATATATAATACAAGAGAATGTCCGAGTGTACACTAAATTTTTGACCAAAATTTTGCGAAAAAAGTCGCACTTTCGAATTCATGTGCGATTTTTCTCGCAAAAAATCCGCCATTTTCTGTTAGTTTTCCTGCGCTACAATTTTTAACACAATGTTAGATTTCTCGCAGTGAGGACTGCGACTTCTTTTGCACTCTATACTGCTTTATTCGCACTGCGATTATTTTTGCACTGCGAGTCTGCCTGCACAACAAAAAAAAATAAAAACAAAGAGCGAAAATTTTGTGTTTAAATGAGTAAAAGTCGTTTGTTTTACCTTAAAATGTTAAAACTTTTTAGTTTTAATGAAATAAAGTAACTCTCCAACGTTTTAAAATTAAATAAAACAAGTTTCGAAGTGTTTTACTCCATTGAAAATGATTGCCAGCGTCTGTATTTTTTTGTTGTGCAGTTAGACTCGCAGTGCTAAAATAATCGCAGTGGGAATAAAACAGGACAGAGTGCAAAAGAAGTCGCAGTCCCCACTGCGAGAAAACTAACACTGTTAAAAATCGCAGCGCGGAAAAACTAGCAAAAAATGGCGGATTTTTGCGAGAAAAATCGCACACGAATTTAAAAGCGCGACTTTTTCCGCAAAATTTAGGTCAAAAGTTTAGTGTACAGTCGGATATTCTCTTGTGTAATATACTCTTGCAACAACCAAGGTTTGTACAAAAATGATGTGACTAAAAAAGTACTCACTAACTGAAAGGTTGATTTAGACGATAAGTATTTTAATGTGTAGTTAAGAAAATTTGAAAATGCTAACTAGTTTAATTTAGATGTAATAAGCTAAAATGAACAGTTGAAAAAAAGAATATAATCCTAAACTAAAAATGACTTAAAATTATAAAAAATGGAAAATAGAATATATATTAATAATAAATGCTTTAAATAATTTTTTGCTGAGAAATATTAATAAATATATGATGGAATTGAAGAAGAAAAATAGGAAAAAGAGATCTCTTATTGATTATTACTGTAGAATTTTGGACTGAAATATAAAAAAAAAATTTAACAAAAAAAAGAAAAAAAAGTAACTTAAAAAAGAAAATGTATGAGAAGATTAATAAATAAAGAAAATAATATATTAATGCTAATATAATAGAAGAATTAAGACTCTAAAGAATAATGATGGTAAGACTGTCTGATGGAATTAGAATTTCTCTTATATTGATGATATGCTTCTAGGGATATTAAGCTCTTTAATCTATTGGAATAAAGGAATCTTGAGTTGGAAACTTGCTGAAATCTGTTAATTCTAAGAAAAAGATAAAAAGATAAAAATGGAGATATACTAATAGCTATAATGGATGGAGTCTATTAGAGATTGGTTTTTTGGCTTGAAAAAAAAAATAGATCTAAATAAGTTGGATGAAACTAGATGAAAATCTGACTCTAAAATTAGAATAGATATTGAGAATGAATTTAAGAAAAAGAAAACTTAATTTTTATTGACTTATAAGTCTATGAATTAATGGAAGATATTGAACTTGAATATTAGGATATAGGAAAATGCTGGATGGATTAAAACTACTTATCTGATGGATTATTCAAAAAAAGTGAAAGGATAAATAAAAAGAAAACTTAAGATAGGTATTTCAGGTGGATGCTTATTCTTCTTTTTCTTAATGGATGACTATTTTAATACTTAATGGCGCAAAATTGGAATGTTTATGGGTTAGAATATAATAATCGGGGATTATCTTAAGGAATAAAGAAATGAATGTATGCTAACTTAGAAAAATGGTGTGGAAAAGAAATTTTCTGTAAAAGAAAAATAAATCAAGATTTTCTTTCTTGTGAATGAAAAATATAAATTGCAAATAAGTTATAAAGGAAACTATCTATAAGGAGAGAAAAACATACTTGGTGTATATTTGATCGCAACTTAAGTGGAAAAAATATAAAAAATTATCAGAAAGAAATAGCTAGTATTAAAAGACTTTAGTTTAAATATGGCTATCTTACTACTATAATACTGTTAATAATTAGCTATGAATATGGTATTATTTAAAAGCTCTGAAAAAAACTTTTAATTAAAATAGCTATTAAATTTATGGGAATTTTAATACTATGGAAAAAATGTGATCTTGTTTTAATTTAATATTTAAGGACTTATATATTCTCTTAATTCTCTTAGCAAATGACTTTGGAAACTATAAAAAGTATTTGCTTAAAAAAAAAAATAAAATAAAAGAAATAAGTTTAACAAAACTATCTTCTATCTAATCTAAAAAATGTTAAAATTTAATAACTAAAACTTTCTTCTCTAATAAATATATTAATTTAAAAAATAACTATATATAAATTATGAAAATATTCTAAAATATTATCTAATTTATATAATAACATACTTTTGATAATTTTTTTGAATTTATTATATATATATATTTTGAATTTGAAATTTTATGCTGATATGGTTTTTTTAATTTCTTGGTTTTTAATTTTTTATTTGATTTAAATAATTAAATAAATTTGTAGATTATGAATTTTATTTGTGTGATTTATTTTTGGTATTTGTTATTGTTGTCTGATTCTGTCTGGTAGAGATGTGAGCGAGAGTGTTGGATTCTCAGATTCTGTAGTCTCTGAGAGTCTCTCTGGCTCTCCTGTTTTTGGAGAGTTTGCCTGCTGCTTTTTTAGAAAGGTTAGAGAGATGCTTCTTCAGTCCAGTTTTTCTCTGTTGGTTCTCATTCCTGAGAGCTTAAGTTAAGATCCTCTCTCTGTCATGTGAAGGGTAGAGCACTGCACTCCTCAAGATGTCCTCTGCATAGAGAAAGATTGCAATCTGCCAGCTGGAACTCCACAATGAATAACACTATTTGAGCAGAGTTGACTCAAGCCACCTTGAAGCGTTTCGTTTACTGCATAGAATAAAAGACAACATCTACTAATATGCAAGTATTAACTTTAATCTTATTAACGCTTCTACGCTTCTATTACGTTTCTAATAATAATTTTCCACACGTTATTGCCAGTTTTGTTCTAGTTATAGCTAACATCGTTTTTCTAATAGCCTCAGTGCTGCTGCAGAGAGAGTGAATTGTGCGTTATGAAGAACCGCGAGCTGAGAAAAAAAATGTGTAGTTAATTTTACATAAAATATACAAGAGGAGTGTTTGTATTAATCGACCCCACCATTAGCGAGATATGCTCAACTGAATTTTTTCAGTACACATCATTTTTGTACAAACTTTAATTTGTTTTGTTGTTTTGGGACTTTTCAAAGCTTGTTTCTCGCCAGTAGAGTTTAGATACGAGTAACGTTATTAAACATATATAATAACTGTATTTTAAATTACATCTTTTTACTAAGAAGAACTATCTACATTTTAGTATGGCTGGCTATATAGCCCCTTATTTTCCGCTAAATCAGACGTTTTAGTCAGCCATTGTGGCCATTTGTCAGCGAAACTAACAGTTGCTTTCAACAACTGGTGCATTACCTAATTGCCCCATTTATTAGGGATCACCATCAGACTAATGGGCAGTTTGGTCAACGTTTTGCAACGATATCGTCATTATTCTGACACAAAGAGTCACAATCACTATAAAATCAACGTGACTCTGAAACTCATTTTGTTTAGATTCTTGTGTGTTAAGATATAAAAAGAGTCACATTTACGAGTATTTTACGAAGCTTCTGACTCATTGTGTCAGAGTAATGACGATTCACACTTCACGTTAAATTTTTTAATTCCTTGCACAAAATAATTTTGAATAAATATTTTATTTTATCGATTGAAACGCTCAGCGTTTAGCGTTGTGCGGTTTTTCAGATTTTTAATGGCGGTTTCTTTTCTGTTATGTCGTTTTATTCTAATAAGTAGGGTATCCGACTTAATTTCGGCCACGCCTTTTTTTCGGCCACCAATTTAGGGTATTAAAAATTTGGCTTATTTTTTTTAAACACAAAAGTACTAGCACAAAAGTAACTGGATTAATGTTGAATAAAGTGTTTTTGCAAAAGTTTTTTGTTTTTGTTATTTTGCATTAATAACATTTTCATACAAAAAGTGAATTTTTTGTGATTTTTTAATTTTTGTTTTGTGTTTAAATTGCATCAAATTTAGAACGAAGCACAATATAACCTTAAAATATCTTGTGTTTAAGGTTCAAAATTGTTAACTTTCATGTTTTGATATTTTCTTTAAAATTACTTTGCAACGCGTTTAACTAACTGCACATTTTAAGAATCCGTTAATTTCGACCACCTTAAAATTTAGGTGAAAGAACCTGCCGTTTTTTACTGTTTTTTTTAAATACATTGTAGATTGTATCATCGTACTACCGTATTTATAAAGAATTTTTTTGCTCGTTTGACTTTTTTTGACGTTAGAATTTACTCAAGTTCAACACCCCCTCTATCTAGGTAAAGTAATCAGTTCATGATACAGATAGAGTAATCATTGCTTTTATTTTCTGATTACCGATAGAGTAATCAGTTTTTGATTACAGGTAAAGTTATCATAGATTTTAGTTTTTGATTACAATTAGAATAATCAGTTCATGATTACAGAAAGAGTAATCAGTTTTATGATAAGACCGTGTGTCTGTGTTTTGATATCAGATTCTGATTACAGGAAAAGTAATCAGCACGTGTTTACACCATTAGTGTATCTACAAATATATATAAAAAAACTAGTACTAAAATAAATTATTTTTTAAAGTTTTAATATTTTAATGAAGTTCTAGTTTTAAGTTCATTAACACATTGTTAGTGTGTTTTGCTTGCACTACTAGTTTGTTGTTTATGGAGATTAACTGATTATGATTGATCTCATATTATTGAAAAGAACTGTTGGTACTTTGCGCCTGAAGAAGACTTTGGTCAAAACAAAATGTGGTTCAAGTCATTTTATTTTTTAACCAGTATTTTGTCGCGCTATTAGCTCCTATGAGCAAAAGTGCCATCGTTTTGAAATTATTTTAAACTAATAATAAATAAACAGTATTAGTATTATTAAAAAATGTGTCTATTTTATCATAATTTATATTTAATAGTATATCCACTGTTAGTATTCAACATTTGTATTAATTATAATATATTATTTATAATTGTACCAGCTTCTATTATGTCTGGTTAACTTTTAATGGACCAATATCTGTATAATTTGTAATAATATCTTAGAAAATATTTGCTATTTAATTTCATAATATCAAGTGGTATGCCCAGCTGCTGTCTTGTTTGATTTACAAAAATTCAACACCCCCCTATATATTGTGAAAATTTTGACGCTTAAACCAAAAATAAAAATTAAACAAAAAAATACAGGTTATTAAAAATTGTTTTTTTAAGATTTTGACATAATTATTTAAAGTCTGGCTAATAACTATTAAAGTTTGCAAACGGGTTAAATTAAGTTATATGTACCATGAGCAATATCTAAGAATATATTTGCAACCTTTAAAAATTTTTATTGTTCAGTTTGGCAATAGTTAGCCAGTTTGTTTTAGGTGGCCGAAGTTAATGGCTCGCGCCTTAATTTCGGCCACTATTAAAAAATTTTAAACCTTCACTGATCTTTAAGTGTAACAGAAACTTTAAAATTTTGCACTGGAATAACAAAAATAGCTATGGTTTGATTTTTAGACCAAATTTTGGGTCGATTGGAAAAACCAGAAAAACATCCAAAAAAATAAAAAAGGTGGCCACAATTAAGTCAGTTACCCTAAACATCAGTAACGTTTTTTTTCCAGCCTCCATTATATCATGCACGAGATCTTGGGCTTTTCAAAACGATAGTATTTACGGAGCTAAAGAGCTCTGAAACGCCTATTAAAGCTTATTTAACATCAAGATTTGTGATTTTATAAACTTTTTTCCGCTTTTTTAAACTATTTTTGTTTTTTTTTTAAAGTTGTGGAAAAATTAGTTTATATTTTTTTATTATTTTATATATGATTGTATTATATATGATTACTTAATTATTAAGGAAATTTATATATGATTACTTAATTATTAAGGAAATCAGTAAAAAGAACAAAGCTCCAGAAGAATATTCCTAACATATTCTTTAAAATGTATTATATATGATTACCTATTAATTATTCAGGAAAATAGTGCAAAAAGAACGGAGCTCCATTAGAATATCACTACTATATTCATGAAAATCAGTTAAATTTTTTTTCAGTATATGTGGAAAACTAATATTATTTTTGCAGAATTTTCCAAAAAAACACCTATTCTATTTAGTATATAGTTTTGTGCATGACTATTTACTCAAAGTTAAAAACCGAAATTCCATTAAATATTATTCAGTTTTTTATATTTAGGAAATTTTTCCAAACTTTGAAAAAAGTTGCTCTTCAAATTTTATTTATAAATCATAAAAATATAAAAAATTGTTGGCGATATAAAAATGCCAGTTTATAATTTTTTGTTGCGAGTAGAATATTGAAGTTTAAGAGCAGACTAATGAATATCTTAAACATATGCTGGCATTTGTTAAATAAAAAAAACTGTCTTGTCACTATAGCCATTCGCGGATTTTGACGCACGACTCAAAAAGTTTTGATAGCAATTCAAAAAAGTTTCTTTCGTACGTTTTTTTCGTTTAGAAAATAAAACATATCAGCCCATTTTTTTATAGAACTTATAACTTACTATCACATTATAAACGTACATAGTGAGTAAAATCAACAATTAGAAAAAAAAACAAAAACTATAAATAAAATATTTAACTTCCGGAGTGGAGCTAAGCTACGCTATTTGAGCTCCAGCAAGTAGCAATCCTCCAAGCTCCGCCCTTTTTTGTTAATTTTATAATTAATTAAAGAGTAATCCCGAAAATTGTTTCCTTTTGTAGACTCTGGACCCACTTTTAAAACTTATCATAAGGCTAAACAAGTTTTAAGTTACTCGTTTAAGAAGCGGAGCTACGAAGACTTCTGTGCGTTAAAAGTTTGGAACATAAAAATAAAATGGTGTCATGGTCTGATTGTGTAAAACTGGGCGCAACAGTGACATTATTGAAAATTTCTCTATCGTTTGTGAACAAAAGATCCAGATAATTTTTCTCATGAGTTGGTTGTGACACAAGCTGATACATACCTAGCTCAATAAGAAACTCAAACCAATTATTTTCATTTTGCGTGTTTGAAGCATACATGGGCAAGTTGGCCTGGAGTGGGGGGGTTAAACCCCAAATTAGGGGGGGTTAAAATCCGAGAAACGCAAAATACCCATATCGTTTTTCGATTTTGAAGGAAAAACAGGTAAAAAAAAAACACTAATTTAAGGTCAAAAAGCCCTTTTTATGGCATTTTTGAGCTTTTTATTGCTTAAAACATTTATTTGGACCTCAAAACTTAAACTTGGAGGCAGGTAGAAGCCATTTTAAAGGCATTTTTTCCCCTCATTTTTCCAAAATTGGGGGGGTTAACCTTTTCTCCTCCCCCCACTTCTGAGTGGGGGGGGGGTTAAACCCTCTTCTTAGAATTTGGTGGGGGGGTTAACCCCCCAACCCCCGGGCTCATGTATGGTTTGAAGTTATTTTATCTAAAGACCAATCTACCCCTGGCAGATTGAAATCTCCAGTTAAAACAATGGTTCCTACAAAGTTTTCTGTTAAATTCCTGATTAGCTCAAATATTAGATTGTCTTTTTCTTTGCTAGTACTAGGTTCTCTATAAATACCAATGAATCTCAATTTAGATGACTTCTGTAGAATAATGTCAACCGCTACTAGTTCTATTGCATCATACTTTTCCTCCATTTCAATTTTAACTACTCTAAAAATATTTTTAATTAATAGAACTACTCCACATCTTGTCGCTGCTGTCGGTCCCTTCGATAAAAATTAAATTCTCTATTTTTGATTATCATTTTATTAGTAGTTGTTTCAGTGAACCATGTTTCACAAATAAAGCAGATATCAACAGCACCGTAGATAGGGTCATCTCCTGAAATCAGAACATCAATCTCGTCTAAGAAGTTAGCAAGGCTTCTTGCATTCATACACAAAATTTTTATACTAGGTATAAGCTTTAGTTTACTACAGTGATAATTAAGTCGCATAATATCCTATTTTTAAACATTTAGGGGAGCCTTAAGAGTGATATCGAACAAAAAGGGATCACCATCAGCAGAATACCAAAACGAAAGTAGGTAGTTAACTACTTTTGAAAAAGAAACTAGGTAGTTAAGTAGTTAGCCAAAATCATGGTAGTTAAGTAGTTAAGTAGTTAACTACTTAAGTAGTTATCACAACACTAGTTTGTTCCTCCTCCATCCTAGCGAACCTCTTCTGCAAATCTGCCAACTTCTGCTGTAGGTCCGCATTCTCTGCTTTAAGTCTGGTAATTTGATCACCCTTTGTTTTTCTTGGCATGTTGCAGTGGATGCTTTTAATTTAACAAAGTCAAACAAATTTTTTTTATCCATGTTTTTGGTGGTCCATGTGACTTTCCAATTTTTATTTTTTTTAAAAAATTTTGAGTTCTTCAGACTTTTAGCATTGTTAAAACATAGTGTTTAATTTAGTTTTTTGGTTTACAATTTATTTTTCTTAACATTATAAAATGCACTTGCTGAAAAGGCCATTTTTGGGTATAAATTGGCTCGTAATTTTTTACCAATAGCTTAAATCTCAAAAACAACCACAAAAATGAGGTCTACGTGTTCTATTTAGGCTATAAAAATGTTTTACACTTGTATTTACTATTAGATCGGTCAAATCAAATTTTGGTACACATATGGAACTTGTACCAAATGAAATTTAAATGATTTATTTAGTAAACTTTGATATCAATTGCTTTTTTTAAAATTATAACCCTCTTAAAAAATTTAGGTATTAGTTAAGTATAACACCTCCAGTGAGATAAAGAAATCTTGCATTCACATTATACTTTGTCACAATCTAAATATTATAACAATTTCCATATTTTATTGGTTTTTTGCTGGTTATTTATGTTTAAAATAACTTTTAAGACTGCTAGCTTTAAAAATGCTGAGAATTTATGAGACGAATCTAAAGATAATAAACATTAAGGTTGTTGTTATGCTTTGATTCTGCTGTCAAAAAATTTCTGTGGTTATTTTTCGTGGAGTGTACAAAAAATAAATTCTTTATAATGCCTTCGGAAAAAATAATTGCAAATAATTTTGCTATTAACTTTTCAAAAACATTTTAGTAAAATATTTTCCGAAAAACAATTGCTTGCCTTTTTTAACAGTAAATTATTCGGTATTTTTTAAAACACACTATTTTTGAAATATTATGATAAAGTTTAGCTTAATTTTTGGGTTTTGCTTAGGCTTAGGGAAATAAAGTTTACCGTGCAATGGGTTTCGAAGACTCCCAAAGATCCGTTGCTTGAATATTTTACTCACGACTTTATACTTAGATTGAAATGCATAAAATATCATACATGGAAAATCTTACAATTGTATGCTTTTTATTAAAAGCACATCTTGTTTCCCTTGTCTTAAATGATCAACATGTGTTCAAGTGAGGTCCTTTTAAAAAAGGCAAGTTATTTTTTACATTTCTACTGCTACAATCTATTTTTGCAGAAGTTATTTTTTCGAAAGTTTTTATCAAAAAAACTCAATTATTTTAATCAAGAGTCGATGAAAATAGTCTAAATATAAAAATGACATCAAAAAACTGCAATTCGCTTTGTATTTTCTTACAAGTATATGGTTTAGAAAAAACAGTAATTAAATAACTTTTTGGCGTTCTCATTCCAGTCATGATTGTTTAATATTAATTCTTTGATTTTTTTAAAGGCAGGGTTTCGAAGCTCGAGAGATTCGGAGATAGCTTCAAACATTATCATTGTTTTTATTAAAAAGCGATGGTATAAACTGTGTGTAAAATAACCTTTAAAAATTTCGTGTCTAGTATGATATTTTTCAAACAATTTACGTAGTTTTTCTATTATTAACTTGTATTATATTTAAGCAAGAAAAACTGTTATTTATAATTAAAAACCAAGCGATTTTATGCAACGTTTAATTGTCTACACGTTCAAACGAATAAAATTTAACTCAGCTCAGCTCAGCTCATTTAGTCTAAAAAATTTACATATTTGTGGCAAACGTATTTTTTTCTTAGCTCAGTACCCTCGTGTCCAGTACCCTCGTGCCCAGTACCCTCGTGTCCAATACCCTCGTGTCCAGTACCCTCGTGTCCAGTACACTCGTGTCCTAGAATCAGTTAAATAGGTAGTTAAGTAGGTAATTTTTTAACTAAATATATACTTATATTAAAATCTTAGTAGAAAAAAAATTTCGAATTCTTAATGTAAAAAATACTTTGTCACAATTGATAATTAACAATTTGCATATTTTATTGGTTTTTTGCTGAATATTTATGTTTAAAAATACTTTTAAGACTGCTAGATAGTTAAAATATAATTCAGGAAGTTGAAATTCAGGAAGTTTTTTACAAGAAAAAAATAATTTATTGTAAAGTTACCTTAAAAATTAAACTTAATAACCCACTTGGGGTAGATCTAAAAAAAAGACAATATATTAACATTGTTTGTCTCATTTATATCATCTTGTTAAACAACGGAAGTGGGAGAGTGCAAATTTTGTTTATATGTGTGGTGCAAAGTCGAAGTTTTTGGCTTCGATTTTGATGTTTTTTTTTCGAAAATCTTACCCCTGCCCCAATAGCCCACAAAAATTTTTTCAACAAAATATCTCCAGTAGTTTAGAAGTTATGACCTCCCTCCCCAAAAAATGGCGTTTTTCGACGATTCTGTACGTGAAAGCTTGCTCAATGGGTATAATATTTAAGTTGCAAATTATGCATTGGAAAAAAACGTCTACTTGCTACTTTAATTTGATTCCTTGATCGTTAAGATTGGTGCAGTATTTGTCGAGATATTGCGTTTTCCTTACAAAACACCCGCGATTTTTTTGCTATAAATACGAAGCGACCGCAAAAATATCGGGCAAACTTTATCAATGTACTGCTGTCCTTTGTTTTTTTTAGCAAATTAGTCGCGGTTTTTTTGTACCAGAAACGCAATATCTTGACAAATAGATGTACGGCACCAACCTTAACGATCAAGGTATCAAATTAAAGTAGAAAGTAGCCGTATTTTTGAGTGCATAATTTGTAAGTTATACCTATTGAGCAATCTTTCACGTACAGAATTGTCAAACAACGCCATTTTTGTGGGGTCATAACTCCTGAAACACTGGAGATATTTTGTTGAAAAAATTTTTATGGGCTATTGGAGACGGGACAGGAAGGAGTAAGGTTCTTTCAAAAACCAATCAAAATCGAAGACAAAAAGTTTAACTACTCAGTTCACCTTTAATAAAAACGAGAGTTTATGACTGACCCCTAGCTCACTATTTATTTTATAAGAAAATTATGATTGCTTTCAAATGATTTCTTAACTTAAACATTTTTTAAACCGTAAATTAGAATTACAATAAATATGATCAATCCATTTTTAAAAAAATATAATTTTTTGCTTTTTTATATTTAAAAACTAAATAAAAAATGATCCTATTTTACACTGGATTAAATAAAAACCAACAAATTTTTGTTCTATTTTAACTAAAAGAAGTAATCAAAGATAGCCCAATTATGATTTATTTCAACCATCTAGTTTATGACGTATTTTTTAAAACTTAATTAAAGCATTACTACAATTTAAATTGGGTTCATAAATTGTAAAGCACCGTGTGTATAAAATCACTGTTGAGTGCCCAGAATTGGATTTTTATTAAAGAAACTCTGCGCGTGCAAATTACCCTGAATATATACATGCTGTTTCATTTTGTTTGAGACTAATTTGATTTTTTTTTTAATATATGTGCCCCGCAGATATTGATTGCTTATAGACACTAACTATTTCACTGTCTACTTCACAAACTACTTTCTGCCTACTTCGTTAACTACTTTCTGCCTACTTTGTAACTACTTTGTTAACTACTTGTATTAACTACTTTATTTTTTGAAAGTAGGTAGTTAAGTAGGTAGTTAACTACTTTTGAAAAAGAAAGTAGGTAGTTAAGTAGTTAGCCAAAATCATGGTAGTTAAGTAGTTAAGTAGTTAACTACTTAAGTAGTTATCACAACACTACAGGGGTTGCTCCAGAGCTCCTAAAAGCGGGGCTCCGCTTGGGTGCACATCACCAGTAAAGATAGAAAATTTGTTAGTAGTAAAGTTTCATAACAATAGTGGCGGCGGCCACAAATATCTTAAATTATTATTAGTATATTGTACTTTATCCATTTAAACAAAATATTCATTTTCATATTATGAAAATGGATTTTGCTAGTGAGAATGAGTACGATTTTTAAACGTTTACAATATTGATGTTCCTACCCTCCAATACCATGTTCCGGAGCTCCAGACGTTTAAAACGAGAGCTATGCAGCTCTTAAATGAACTATTTTAAACTTACTTAAGCTTAAAATACACTTAAAACTACTGTGTTAGCAATTTTAAGACTATTTCTAACGTTTTAAATTTCTCCTATTTTTTATTAATTCATTCTAAAATTGAACTTAGTTTAAACCCCTGTATATGTTAGTTTAAAAATGTTATAAAAGCTTTAAAAAAATTTAAAAAAAAAATTGTAAAAGAAATTGCTTCGTATTTACAAAAAAGGTAAAAAAAGTAAAAATTTGTTAATCGTTATTGCAAAATACTATAATTCGTTACCTGCATATGTGATTCGATCAAAAAACAAATCGATAATTTAACTTTTGATGAATTCACTAAATTTGACAGACACATGTAAGAAGCCGTATGGCTCATTGTGTTCTCTCCTTTTATTCCATAACAATATTTTTGGCTTGGTAATTTTATAGATCTATTGCTGTATTTATATATATATATATATTATTTATGTACATATGAATATTATTTCGTCGTTACTCTGACACAAAGAGTCACAATCAGTATAAAATCAACGTGATTCTGACTCATTTTGTTTGGATTATTTGTGTGTTAAAATATGAAAAGAGTCACAGTTACGAGTATTTTGTGACGCTTCTGAAATTGTTTAGTGTTAAAGGTATCAAAAAGTCAGCCAATAAGGATTCAGAATTTGAATTTTTGACAACCAATGAACACAGAGCCGGTCATTGAACATCTTTTTCATGGACGGTAATTTTTTGCGCTGATTGACTGTGCTTGTGGAGCGTTGTTCCGTGAATTGTCACTTCCCCGCTCTCCCTTTCTTCGCGCAGAAGAGCAGACAATCATTATATAAGTCAGAAATTTGAATATATTATCACAAAATATACAATATTGGATAAAATAATTTTATATAATTAATTAGATCAACGCGTCTAGCCGTTGCGAAAGTTTTGAAAATGGGCCGAGAAACGGGCGTTTAAAATTGACCCTCAATGCGACCGCCACTGTAGCGCTTTTTTTTCTTGAATCACTGGTAGTTGATTTTATTGGGCAAAACAATTATTTTCGAACTATAAAGAAATTTTTTGAAGTTATATAGCCACATGTTGTTCCATTTTTTTGATAGTAAACTTTCTAGATGGAACATAAAAAGCAGGCACTTATTTATATACTATGCTCTGTCTTTTTATATCCACATCAGCAAGTTATTAAAGATCCCACCACAAAGTAATCACCAGAACTGTCACATAAGTTTTATAAGGCGACTATGAAACGCGCTATAATAGCTTATATGAGCAGCCTGTGATTTTAAGCTGAATAAGTTGAAGCTAAAAGCTGAAGCTAAAAATAAAATAATATTAACTTATACATAACCACTATCTCAAACAGTACAAACAAATATGAACTCATTGCTTGCCAGTGATTTCAAAACAACACTTAAGCAAACGAAAAAGTCCACACTGATGCACATTGGAATCCACTGAAAGTCAAGGATGCATTACAGATTAAAATGAATCAACGTGAAGCTCCTTGTCCCCAGCAGGTTCCAGTTGGCGTTTTGTGCATTAGTCTTAAACGCCCTTGGTGTTGCACTCGTCAGTAAGACCACCAAGCCTAACAGTACAATATATATATACATAACCAATAAGCAAATTTACAAACAACATGCAAAACATTAAAAACAATAAAAACAATAAAAACATTAACATATAATATTAAAACAGAGGACACTAAAATAAGTTGTTGTGATTTTCAGCAAACTTATATAGTAACTTTGACAGGCAATAAAGAGCATTTATGACCCCATAATCCATTGTAATTACCAGACACACATGCAATTATACCACTGAGTGTAGAATTGTTTTACCAAACACACCTGCATTTATAGCACTGAGTGTAGAATTGTTTGGAAACTTATGGATTATATTATATTACAATCAAAATTTAACAATTTTGGGGTTTTTTAAATTATTAAAATGATTAAGTTGGGTTTATTTTAAAATTGTTTTTATAATACTTTAAGTAAATTACTTTTTTGTTTTATTTTTTTGATTTGTTAATGTTTTTCTTTTATAATTTTTAAATATTTTAATTGTTAAATTACTATTTAATTAAATTTAAGGTTATTTTTTGCTAAAAAATTATGCTTTTGACAAAAAAGTACTATAATTAAAAGATAAGACATAATAATGATAGACCTAAACACTAAACATGCTGGATTACTATTTGGAGTTTATGTTTTGTTTAAAAAAAAATTTTTTTTTATTATAAATAGTTTTGATTAAGATTGTTATAATTAAAAATGTAAAATAAGAAGCCATATAATTAAACACTAAACATCCTGGATTGCTCCTGGTGTAGTATTAAGCCACCATAATAAGGCATCCTGGAAAACTCCAGGGGCAGCTTAATTAGCTACGGTTATTAAAATAAACTTTAAAGCCAAAAAATTGTTTAAAAACAGAATTTTACTAAACACTAAACATCCTGGATTGCTCCAGGTGTAGCATTAATAAGGCGTCCTGGAAAACTCCAGGGACAGCTTAATTGCTACGGTTTAATAAAAATTGAACATCCTGGATTACTCCAGGTGCAGCATAACATTGCAAAAAACAGTTAATGGTGACATAAACATAGCGAAACTGTTAAAATACTATTGAGTAATTTTGTACAAACTGTAACTAGAATAAATTATTTGAAATAAATTTATTAATATATTTTTTGTTTGTAAGTGAAAATTTATAAACCAAAGATTTATTTTTGTTAACAAATTTTTTAAACAAACTAATTAAATGTTTTTTTGGAAAGTTTTTTAGCTGAAATATTTTATAAATCTCAATAACTCTTTTTGTAAAACCTTCAATTTCACTACTAATTCTTGCAATACGTATTAACTGAGAATAAAATGTATTGAATCCAACTGATTCTGATGTGTTACTTTCATAATTTACAAACCGAACTACATCAAAACTAAAATCATCTGTTTTGCTATAGATTTCTGTTTTCAATTGTCTTTGATGTATTTCCAATTGAATATCCAAATAAGCATATTTTTACGACACGTGGTAGTTCCATTTAGCGGTAGTTGTATAAGATATATTTTTTGCAGATATCAATGAAAGTTGAATTATTAAAAGCGCACAAATCATCAATATACCGGAAAACATGCTTTAAATTTTTTGCAATGTTAAAATTTTCTCGATTAATCATAAATTTGTATTCCAGCATTGATAATGTCAAATCAGCTATCAGTGGACTGCAATTAGTTCCCATTGGAATACCGCTTTTTTGTTTAAAGATACATCCTGCAAATTTTACATATGCATTATCAATAACAAAATCAATCAGTTCTTTTATTTCCATTTTATTATAGTTTACTGCATTTTCTTCCGGCTCTTTGGTAAACCAACAAGTATATGTGTTTCGTTTCACAGCAATAAATGATTTTCCTGCATTTTGAAATAGTAAATCAATTAAGTTGTAGATGTTTTCTTTGATAATATTATGGGGAAGACTAGTATACAAAGTACTAAAGTCAGCTGTAATTAATACATCAACATTTCTAATGGCTTGTATAGCATCTATAATTTTCAAGCTACCATCCACAGACCAATACACATTGATACCTGTTCTTGTATTAATATGTTATGTTAGTTATGTTAGTCTATGTTAGTCTATCATACTCGTTATCTTAATTTAAACAATAAAACAAACGTTTTTAATGCTAAATTATTAGGAAAGTGTATATAGTATGTTTGTAACGTTAATTTTAATATCATTTATAGATTTTTGGGGATTTTAATATCCCATTTATAAATTGGTCTGTTCCCTGTCTTGAAAGTAACGCTCACGAAATTCACCAGGCTTTGTTTAATTGTTTTTTAGAAAATAGTTTGTGTCAGTTTATACACTTTGCTACAAGACCAACAAAGTAATAATATTCTAGATCTAATTTTTTGCAATAACTTAAATTTTGTATTAGGTTTATCAGAAGCCGAACCATTTAATTCTAACTACGACCATATTTCTATCGATTTAGCTTAAATTATTCCTTTTCTGAACCAAAAATAAATAAAAACATTAATCGCAAAAAAAACTTTTGGAAAGCGGACTGGTCAAAAATTAATGAATACATAGCAAATGTTTCATGGAAAGAAAAATTAAATAATTTTAGAGATATTGACGTAATGTATCATGCAATTTTGACGGTATTGCAGGAAGCTATTGAATTTTACGTTCCGTCTGCTAAAACTAACAAACGAAAAATAGAATATGCGGCCTTACCAACTTGTTAAAAAAAAAATTATAAATGTAGCAAACGTTCTGGTATAGAAAAAAAATTATATAAAAAATAGGCCCGCGTTTACGAAACCGAAGTTCGTGAATTTGATAACATAAAAGAATCTGAAATTATAGGCACCTTGCACTGGAACTCTGTTTATGCATGAAGTATGCAATATACATAAACGTCACTATAATGGATAATTACCGTATCTCCTACTTATCTTTCGTAGTATGCAGATCAACCGATCGAAAGCGCGCGAAATTTCGATCGGTTGATCTGCATACTACGAAAGATAAGTAGGAGATAGGTATTTATCCATTAGGGTGACTCGCTATGTTTATTGCATACTTCATTTATAAACCGAGTTCCAGTGCAAGGTGCCTATAAATATCGCAAATATTAAACAATTTTATAATTTTGCTAAATCAAAATTAAAAACCCATACAAAATTTCCTGTCTTAAAGCTTGATGATGGAGCGGTTATAATTGACGATTACCAAAAGGTCAATATTATGAACAAAGAATTTTGCGAAAATTTTGTTGCCGATAACGCAAAAATTCCCAATATGCCTTTATTAGCAAATGAAAATACCGGTTTAAACTCTTTGAATTTCCTTTATCAAAAGTAATAAAAAAGTTCAAAAAACTGCAAAAAAATGCTCAAAAACACCCGACGGAATACCTTCATTGTTTTATAGTAAAACTGCCAAACCGTTGCTTTGCCTATGCAAATACTTTTCAAGTACTCAATAATAAATAGCACACACCCTGAATTTTGGAAAGAAGTCCTGGTTTTACCCTTATTTAAAAAAGGTTTGTCAAGCTGCAAAAAAATTACAGGCCCATAAGTTTAACGTGCATAAGCTGCAAAGTATGTGAGTCAATTATAGCCGATACCATCTTACGTTATCTTTATGACAATAAGCTTATATCCAAGCACCAGTTCGGTTTTTTATCTTAACGTTCGAGTTGTTAACTACATTAAATGACCGGACAAAATCCCTACGAGATAAAAAACAAATCGATGCAATATATATGGACTATCGTAAAGCCATCGATAGCGTTCCACACAGTAAACTTGTTTACAAACTTTTTCGTTATGGTATCAAGTACAAACTTCTCGCCTCGATTTCCCAATTTTTACATGATCGAACGCAACGTGTTATAATTAACGATTGTATTCCCGAACATCTTCCTGTAAAAAGCGGAGTCCCTGAAGGAAGTTCTTTAGCGCCTCTTATTCCTTTAATATATAAACGATTTGCCCAATTATGTTGGAAATGCAGCCTCTCTTAAAATGCTTGCCGACGAGACAAAACTGTATTGTGCTTTTAAAACTGAGGAAAGTAGACTTAATTTTAAAAACGCCCTTAAACGCTTTTGTGACTGGTACTTCGAAGTTGCCTTCATGGGTCATAATAATCCAAAACAGGATTACTATATAAAAAATACAGCTCTCGATCATGTAAATAATGTGAAAGATTTGGGCATCCGAATAGACTGCCATTTAAAATTTAGCAATCATTGTTCCGAAATTACCACAAAAGCCCTATCAAGATTGGCGCTTTTATTTAGCAAATTAAAAACAAAAAACATAAATATATTAAAAAAGGCCTATATTTCATATTCCCTCCGTTAGTCGAGTACGAAAAGTCAGTATGGTCCCCATACTTTACAAAGGATATAAGAAATGTTGAAAATTTGCAGAGAACTTTTACTCAACGTGTTTTTAAAAGATGTAATTTTAAATCGCAACCAAACGAAGAAAGGTTAAGACTACTTGATCTTGAAAGCTTAGCGATTAGACGCCTAAAAATGTTACCACATATATATAGTTACCACATATAAAATAATAAACAATCTTGTGGACATTTTTGGACCATTTATCAAAACCTAGAAATAACGGGAAAAATATTATTCACTGAGAACCCGCGTTCGGATGTTAGAAAATAATTTTTTAATCGTGTGATATATCCATGGAATAGTCTAAAATATGAAACAATTTTTGCAAAAAGTGTAAACGCATTTAGGACTAAATTAAAAAATACAGATTTAAGCGATTTATTTCAGTTTATTAATATATTAATTTACTTTAGTTCTATTTTTATATTTTTAAGAAATGATATTTGAATTTTACAAATGTTTTTTGACTTATAATATTTTTGCTGCTTAAGTGTATTTTCATGTAACTATTTATGTGATAAAATACCAGTACAGCAATAAAACATTTATTTATTTATTATTTGTTTATCTTGGACTTAAATGATTAGATAATGTAATTAAAATGGTAGGCGGAAGTTTTAGTTTTACATTTCGTATTTAAACATCTCGTTTTCGGAACACGCGTTTTTTGGCGAAATTTTGTGAACGTATACTTATCAAAGACCAGTTTTTCACTTAAACAAAAAATAATTCTTGCGAGAATAAAAAATATTCTCATAATAAAGTTTGCTTGATTTTTTAGGTTTTATATCCACGGTCTTAGTGGTAAAAAATTTGTTTTTACAACAACAGGAATGTCTTTTCATATTTTTTGAACTGATATAGGGTAGTGCATTTAATTTCGGCACTTTTGTGTTTTTCTGATGTAACTTTTCACTGAATGCCCCGATTTTCATGTTTGATAGCTCATTTTGAAGCTTCCACAATACTTCGTTGCGTCATAAAAGTTTAACTGTACGAAATTTGTTTTTTTACTTAATTAAATGAGTTTTTAAAAAACGAAAAATTGCCGAAATTAAATGTATGCATTTAATTTCGGCACTTTACAAACAATCGATTGTTTCTCAGTCAAAAAATCATCATTTTCAAAAATTTAAAAACCTATCATTATCTCAAGACAGTTTTCTTTAATTTAAGCTTCTACTTGTTGTTCAACGTGTAACTGGCAAAAAGTTACAGCTAAAATGCCAAATGGTATCAAAACGAGCAAAATTTGGGAAAAAAGTGAATTTAATTTCGGCACTTTTTAAAAAAAAACCCTTAATCGAGTTTAAGCGCAGTGCTATGACCCCTACACATTTCAACGTTGTCTTTTAGCTATTTACAACTACAATTTAACACCCGACCACTTAATTCAACCCGTTTTTACCTACAGCAATATGTGTGCCGAAATTACACGATTTTATTTTATAACGATTGCTCAACACAGACGCAACGTAGAACCACGGGGACTAAAAATTCTGAAAATAGACTAAATTTTACCAGGACAGTTTAATTTTTAAACCAATTTATAGCGTAATTATGAAATGCCCCTGTTCTAAAAACGAGTAACAATTTTTTTTTTATAAATCACACAATTTCATATGAAAATATCACAACATAACAAATAAAAAGCTCACGACAGTCATCTACATATAATTAACTCTCATTTGAGCTATCAAACGTCGTATTCCGTCCAGGATTACCAAAGATATAGTCTAAAATCAAAAATGCCCAATTGGGAAAAGTGCCGAAATTAAATGCACTACCCTATTCAATTGCCGATTCATTTTATTTATTTATCAGAAATAAGTATTGTATAAACCGAAATTATATGCGCGGCCGTTTCCTATAATAAAATCCTTTCAGTGGTACAGTAAGCGCCTAGTGTCAGATTTGGAAAACAAAAGAATATCCAAGGTTACATATTTTAATCTCCACGAGGTCACTGTTTCTTTAGAGATGCGGTGCGGAGTCACACTTTTTGTCTTCGATTTTGATAAGTTTTTAAAAATTTTTCCACAAAATATCTCCAGTGATTAAGGAGTTATGACCCCTCAAATATGGCGTTTTTCGACAATTATGTACGTGACAGATTGCTCAATGGGTATAACGATTTAAATTATAAATTATGCACTGAAAAAAGCGGCTATTTTTTTACTTTAATTTGTTATTTAATTTGTTATTTTATTCGCTTTTAGCGAATAAAATTATTTTATTTATATATTTTTTTACCTTGACTGTTAAATTTGATACAGTATTTGTCGAGATATAGCGTTTCTCGTACAAAAAAAACCTCGATTTTTGCGCTAAAAACATGAAGTAAAGAAAAAAAGATTGGGAAAACTTCATAAAATCGCTTCCGTCAGTTCGTGTTTTTAACGAAAATGTCGCGGGTTTTTTGTATGGGAAACGCAATATTTCGACAAATACTGCACCAATCTTAACGATGAAGGTATCAAATTAAAGTAAAAAATAGCCGCTTTTTTAGTGCATAATTAACTTAAATCGTTATACCGATTGAGCAATATTTTACGTACAGAATTATCGAAACACGTCATTTTTGAGGGGTCATACATCGTAAACCACTGGAGATATTTTGTTGAAAAAAATTTTGTGGGCTATTAGTGGCAGGGTTAAGGTTTTCGCAAAAATTATCAAAATCAAAAACAAAAAGTTTGACTCCGCACCGCACCTTTAAGCAAACACGTTAAACTTATTTAACAAACCCAAGTTTCGATTCTTTGTTTTTATTATTTTTTTTATTCAGTTTGCACATTTTATACTTGGTTAAATCTAAATGTATTGTGTATTAATATAAGTATATCGTTGAAAACTATAAATAAATTATCATTATTCACTCCTAAAATATTTTGTAATTAAACTAATTATACTTCTATTTTATTTTGTGGTTTTAGTTTATTTTTTGAAGCTATCAGCTTGTCTGGTACAACAATATTTACAATTTCTTTAAGTTTAAAACCAGTGTTTAATTACGCTAACACCCAAACAGTTTCGCAGAAAATAAGATAAATATTAACGCGATTCTCGTGTCCCGGGACTCTCGAGTCTCAAGACTCTCTTGTCACATGACTCTTGTGTCGCACCTGCAAAATTTCAGGGCTCTCGTGTTTAAGTAACCACCAAATCACGAGAATCTAACGTCATTTTATCAGCCATAATTAGATTCGATTTAATACAGACTTTTTGTTTATACATATATATTGAATTGAATTTCCTTTATTATTACTTTTCAAACTAAATAAAGACGAACACACAGAAATAATTTTATATCAAAACAAATTGTCGGTGAATATAAAAAACCTAAAATACTACATGTTTGAAAAAATGTATCATAAAGGGAAGGAAGACACAGAGCTTAGAGCTATTTATCGTGTCTGTCAAATTTAGTAAAGTTATATTTTTAATTTTGTTTTTAAAAAATATTTAAGGTTTTTGAGTTTACAACAGATTCAGGTAAATTATTCCAATACCTTGCTACTCTGCTAGGGTATAAATAATAAAAAGTGTCGTTTTTTGCAATTGGATTGTCATTTTTGCCCTAGTAAATACCCCGTTTAAAAAATTCTTGAAATTGTAATTCATCAAGATTATTTATAATTGACAATAATAAATTGATAGAATTGACAATAATAAAATAATTATTAATAATAAACTAAGATCTGTATAAATCCTTCGCTATTCTAATGATTTAGATTTAAAGAAAACCAATCTTTGAATATAATTAAAGTTTTGATCAAGATTACACTTAGCAAACAATCGTTTTGTAAAGGTACGTTGTACCTGCTCAACGCGATCAAGATCCTTGCATATGTATGGTGACCATACTGGAGTGCAATACTCCAGAATTAGACGCACAAACGAGCAATATGCGGATAACAAAGCGTTTACAGTTTTAGTTTTCTTTAAGTAAAGGTAAAAGTAACTTTTACCAACACTAGTCTGAAAGCATCGGAAAATTGTGTTGAGCGTTTGATATGCTTTTTTAGCAATATAGTTACAATGAGTGGTTTGTTTGAGCCCATCAGAAACTAATACACCCAGATCCCTAGCTTCTTTATTTATTAATAGTGGTTGCTTATTAATCAAAATAGGCAATTTTGGATTTTTACTCCCCATGTAAACTATTCGATATTTTTAAGTTGCTATTTGGAGCTGCCATTTTGCAGCCCATTTTACAAGGCTATTAACAGAAGATTGTAACAAAAAATTATCCTCATCTGATTTACGTATATGATACAATTTGACGTCGTCGGCAAAAAGCTTACAATTTACATCTGGGATTTCTTCAGGAAGGTCATTTATAAAAACTAAAAATAGCAAAGGTCCAAGAACGAACCTCTGAGGGACCCCAGATAAAACTTCACAATACAATGTAATTATAAGCACTTTCTAAAATAACTTTTGTTTACGATTTAAAAAAAAAACGCTGAAATCCAAAATTAAAGATCTCCGCTTATTCCATATGCTGATAATTTTAACAGCAGTTTTTGATGGGGCACGGAATCAAATATATGTGTTTCTGAACTTTATTCTCCGTTAGTGTGTGGCGCCATCGGTTAAGGCGAAGTCAATTTGACGAAGGTGAAAATGTCAAAGCCTCATAAAACCAAAAATATATAATACTATATATTATATTAAGGAAAAATATGTCACTCCCTACTAGAATTGAAACAATTTTGTGCCATTTTTTGAGCACTGCCATTAATTGCAATGCACAAAAAATGGCAAAACAACTGCCAATAATTGGGCAAGTGTCGTGTAAATGGGCACTGCCTAAAAACTAAAGATAAATTCTATCAGGGTGAAAATAGACGAGTGGTAAAGTAACCACTCGTTCTTTGAGAAAATATCACGTGCAGAAAAACACATGACGCAACTAAATAATAATTGGTTACACAACCACTGAAAAACTTTTTTTTAATTTTTCTCGCTCACGGGTTTATTGTTTATTTCTTCCTGGCGGAGAGCGGTTACGCCCTTAATTTCAGCCTGGAAGACGTTAGCTTTAGCAGTATTTTCGCGAAACCAGACACAACCAGCCAATCACAGGAAACCAAAAGATACGAATTTAAATACCCACCGAGTTAATGTTTCAACGTATCTTAATTCATTTTTAGAAGCAGATTCACCTGTCGTCAGGACGGTCTTCACCTAACTCCGTTCAGTCGACTAATCCGAGCTCTCTTCTTCATGGGGAAGAGTGGCTTTTTTGGGGTGCATACTGCATAACCGGGTTTTGATGAAAAACCGCAGCTACCCCGATTTTTTTGACTTATGTTATTAACTTTACAATTTTAATTTCAAAGATTTCTTTTAGTGGCAAGTGTTTTAAATTTTTTTAAAAATTTAACAGCAGTGCGCTGTTTCATAAATGTTAGGAACATTTAATTCTTTGTAAATATTTACAAAGAAATGAAATCCTATGCTAAAGCATAGTGATAAATGCAAGATATATTTATGCAAATTTTCGGTTTTTTATAAGTTTTTCCAAAAGTCTATTGCATTTTCATTTCTTTGTAGCTTTCTACAAAAAAGAAATGGACTTCAACAAAAAAATAGCATGTTGGGAACTTTTATGAAACAGCGCCCTGTAATGAAAAAAGCTTGAAACGGGGTTTAATTTTAAATACTGAATTTTTAAGGGCTTGTTATGAATTTAAAAATGTGTTTTAAGAAACATTATGTATGAAAAGACGACTTAAGGTCTATTCATACTTATGACAAAACGTCCTTTGGACAAAGTCCAAAGGACAAACCAAAACGTCCTTTGGACAAGCCAAAACGTCCTTTGGACTTTGTCCTTTGGACGAAGTATGAACGCTAGTCAGAATTTGTCCTTTGGACAAAGTCCAAAGGACAAAATCCAAAGGGAAAAGTCCAAAGGGAAAAGTCCTTTGGACTTTGTCCTTTGGACAAAATCCAAAGGGAAAAGTCCAAAGGACAAAAGAAGTATGAATACGTTGTCCTTTGGACTTTTCCCTTTGGACTTTTCCCTTTGGACTTTTTCCTTTGGACTTTTCCCTTTGGACTTTGTCCTTTGGACAAAGTCCAAAGGACTTTTGTCCTTTGGACTTTGTCCAAAGGACGTTTTGTCATAAGTATGAATAGACCTTTATAGTGTCTTGTATTTTTTTGCTGCTTTAAAAAGAAAAACCTCATAAAATTTAACTTAATCGAAGGCAAAAGTTTTCAACAATTGTACTTTTGTGAATTTTTAACGGCTCAACCTCACCATAAAATTGAGGTAACTACGGTTTTCGATCAAATAACCGTTTTATGCATTCCAAAATTGAGCCGAGCTCTTGTTATTTAAAAAGGGCTCGGATTCTTTAATCGTCTAAACGGTTTTAGGTTAAAACCGTCCCGACAACAGGTGACTCGGCTTCTAAAAATATATTAAGATACGTTGAAACATTAACTCGGTGGGCATTTAAATTCATATCTTTTGGTTTGCTGTGATTGGCTGGTTGTGTCTGGTTTCGCGAAAATACTGCTAGTTTTTAGGCAGTGCCCATTTACACGACACTTGCCCAATTAATGGCAGTTGTTTTGCCATTTTTTGTGCATTGCAATTAATGGCAGTGCTCAAAAAATGGCTCAAAATTGTTTCACTTCTAGTAGGGAGTGACATATTTTTCCTTAATATAATATATAGTATTATATATTTTTGATAAAACCTAATTTTCATTATTTTTTTTAGATTCTTTATAATTTTAAATCCCATTCACATAAATCAAAAACAAAAACACGATTTGTTTTCTGCTTTTTGTCAATTTGTCGAATTTTTTGTCGTTTCGATATTCTAAAATGTAATACTAATAATTCACAAATAATTTTTATGCAAGTAAAAAACCGTAATTTTTGCTATGATCTGCAGCAATTGGTTTACTACTAAACGCTTTGCCGTGAAAAATATCAAGAGAAACCTTAACATATTATTTATAAATTATAATTTGCACAGACGCATTGAATTTTCATAAAAATTGCTGATTTTGTGTAAACGAAAAAATTTGTCTGCATGAAAGTCATGTGGGCGTGTCTAAATTAGTCACGTGAGGACACTGTTGCAGCTACGTTTGGTTTATCTTTAGTTTACAATTTATATAAAACTTTTAGTTATAATCAAAAGCATAGTTTTGGAACTGGAACAAATGCCAATACTATAGCAACAATTCTTTATTTCAACATAATATTTAATAATAAAACAAAACTGAAATCAATAATACCTGTTTTATATTTGACGCATATTTTAAGTAAAATTTATAAAGGAAATTACCATATTTAAATACAAAATATACTTACTACCTATAAAACAATAATAATGGATGTAAAGAAAATTAAAAATATGTCGCAGATTGTAGTTTGTACAAGACTAGTCTTTGTTTTTCAAACAATTATAATAATTGACTGTGAAATTTTTAAATAATGTAATATGTATTTTTGTAAGGTGCATAGTGTACTAAATTAGGGGTGCGTTTATTTTTGCTGTTTCATTAATATTAATCCCTATATGAGGTTACACTGAGAAAATGTATTCCACAAAAATTAAGTGCCAACGGTTAACGAGTTGTTAACAAGAATATCCTTTGTTAAAATTAATGTTGATTTTGATACGCCAGTATTTATATAAAGCTATTCTATCACATATATTAATAAAACCTTATAGAGACCACGCTAAGGTATATTAAAAAGCCCATGATTATAGTCTGTTCAAAAATTATTGGGACTGGTGACAAAACGTAAACTTTAAAACGTTATATTTCAAGAACGAACTAAAACCATACTTATATCAGTGTGTACCTTAGAAGTTTAACCATTAGTTAAAACTAAAAAAGTGATGTTCATCAATGACGCCATCACTACGGCCAATCCTTTAAAAAAAACCTGGGGCTCAAAAAAAAACAACTTTTTATTACTGCGAGATAAGAAACGCCCCTCGGTATACTTTTAAGCATAGTTTTTTGAGTTTTTACTCAAAATTTGATCACGATTGGAGCGATGAGTTTTTTCCGACGCTTTCCATGCGCTCGGTTTTCGCGTTCTTTGACCGATTTCTAAGTGGTTCCACTTAATGTTCAGAACGCTTGATGGTCTTGGTGGGTTGTGTCTAGAAAAGCAAGGTAACTTATATACTAAAAAGTGCACCATTTTTTATCCCTAATTTTGACCTAAAATTTTTTTGGGGGGTAACAGCTGGGGCTAGGCGGGTCAAACACAAATGCCGAAACCTTTTTATAAATTTTTTTCCAAACCATAAAAACTGTAAAACTTATTACATGACTTTTGATCGTTTGTGTAAAAGAACCTAATATTCTTGTCTTCAAACATGCCGACTTTCTATGATTAAACAGACGTTTATATGTCTTTTTTTAAAAGCAACAACACATATTTTGTTGAGAATTTTTACAAGAATTAACTTTTCGATATATGCCTGTTTTAAATATTTTATTTAATTTTGTTGCTATTTTCCTTTATGGGTTTACAAGCCCCTGAATGTTGGGCTTAACAACATTTTCCGAGCTTCGTGAATCTGTTATTTTGCCAAAACTTGTCAAACAGTGTTTAAAAAAATTGCCTGTGCCGGGGGGTTGCTCCGGAATTTTAACCTTATTTTGGTATTAATTTTCTGAATAATTAAGGAATAACACTATAAATTATTTTATTAAAAGTTTTTTGTAAACTAAATTTTGTTATTAAGAAAAGAACAATAAAAAATCCTAAATAATTTAAAGCATATTTCAAACTTAAGTACGCTAGAAATCGCGCAATTAAAAGGTGGAGCTTTAGAATTTCCTGTACTCCGTAGCAAGAATATATTGAAGGTAGAACCATCACTTTTGTACACATACCTGCCTACCTAGAAAAAACATTGATTTTAAACCAAACGGCACATTCTTGTTAAGAACGCATAAGTCGTTGAATAAGAATTGTTTTCGATGTTATACAATTTTTAGTGTGATGTGATTAGGATTAATAAAAAAACGAAATACATCATGAATTAATTCATAAAAAATCTATTGATTTATTTTTTATGTTACACCGTTTTTAGTGACCTTTTCAGTGCCGAAAACTATAAACTAATGATTTTTAATTTTTATACATTTTAAAGTTATTTCTAATTAAAACTCTTTTAAAGTTTTCTTTAGTTTTTAGGTCTCAAAATACTAATATTATTATTGTTTTATCGGATATAAAATATTATCTGGAAATGATATGACAATTCTTGTATATGCAGTAAGAAAATTTTTAATATAATACAACAGAATCAAATTATTTACAAGTACAAATTTAAATTTTTAGCATAACCACATAAAATAAAATAACAAAATTATAATCTATTAAAAAATGATCGAAACTGGCGACAAAACGCAAGCTTTAAAACGTTATATTTCAAGAACAGCCCAACGAATTGGAACTATACTTTATCAGCGTAACCTTAGCCTTTCAGCTATCGTTTTAACTAAAAAATTGATGTTCATCAACGACGCCATCACTACAGCCAATACAAGAAAATACCTGGCCCGACAAAGCGAAATAAAATCTAGCTGACTTCGATAATTGCTGTGTTGAATCGACTATTCAACAATAGAACCGTTCAAAATTTTTAACGAAAGTGGTTGAATAATAAAGATCAAACCCTCTATTTTAATATTTATTACAATACTCAATTTGAAACCCAAATACAAATTTTTAAAGTTGGTTAAATTTTTAATATTTTGTAAAAAAATGGAATTAAAAAAAATTCTGCCTTCTTATTTGTTCTTAAACAACGTCATAACGGCACAATTTTAATTGGTCCCCTCATGTCTGCATACAAATTTTTAGCGTCAGCCATATATAATTCAACCATAGTACGAGATACGAAACGCCATTTAAAAATAGCTAGGTGGTAAAGTAACCACTCGTGGTTTGAGAAAATATCACACGGAAAGAAACACGTGACGCAACTTAATAATCATTGGTTACATTATCACTGACAACTTTTTATTATTATTTTTATTTTCGCGCGTTCATTCTTCTTTTCTTCCTGACGGCGAGCGGTTACGCCCTTAATTTCAGCCTAAAGCATTTTAATTTTAGTATCAGTTAGCAAATTTTTTTTCGAGTTTTTTATGAAAATTTAAGCAAGATTGGAACGCTGAGTTTTTTCATGACGGTTTGAATGCGGCCGGTTTTCGCGTTTTTCAACCTTTTTTTGTTTGTTCGTGGGCCTAACGTTAAGAACGCTTAATGCTCTTGGGGTGTGGCTAGTTACACACCAAATAATGTGTACCAATTTTTGCGACTTTTTTTGGGGAGTGACCTCCTCGGGGGCTAGGAGGGTAAAGAAAATTTTTATGCGCACCTTGGTTTTAATTTTTTTACTGAAAATACTAAAATCATAAATTGATAAAAAACATATCGTTGATATCACAGATCACATAACACAATGATATATTGATTGTGTAAAAAAAAAACTTTTATTAAGCTTCCAACAAGCTAATTAAAAATTGGGAATGGCCCACAAAGGGGATTCCGACGAATCGCAGGTTTTTTTTTTTAAAATGACATATAAAATTTTTTTGTGCATGTCGATTTTAAAAGTTTTTCGTACGTAATTAGAACACGAGTAGATAAAACTTTCCTGTTGTTTTCAGCAAAATCGTAAATGATAACCCGAGAAAACCCGACATTTTGAAGAGTTTTTTTTTGAGAAAATTTTATTAACTTTGGAGCCTAATTTCTCAGTAGATCTCTATAAGATTTTTAAATAAACAACGCCAATGTTTCCATTTTGTTGAGTTCTCCATTTTAATATATAGTTTGTTAAAATCGGTTTGTAAACAAATTTTCATAATTTAGCAATGGATGAATTTTATTTGACGTCGGGAAACTACATTTTGAAGCGTTCGTTTAAAAGTAGTTTTTAACAAGGAAACTGAGAAGGAGCAGTAGCCGAGTGGTTAGAGCGTAGGACTCAGAATACAGGAGGTCTAGGTTCGAATCCCCCTGGGAGTTATTTTTAACACGAAAAAATGTGTTTTTTTTTAATTTTAACTTTTTAATTAAAAAAAGTGTACATTATTCAATACTGTATTCAACCCCGAGTACGTGCTTTGAGGTGGTTTTGAAGTAAAACCGGGGTAGAGTCATAGAGTGTCCCCCTTAGGGTGGGGGGGGGGGGGGGGGGTCGCAATCCCCCCTAGCGCCTGGAGTGAGGGGGGTCTGGAGTGAGGGGGGTTAAACCCCAAATTAGGGGGGTTAATCTCCGAGAAACCCAAAATACCAAATACCCATATCGTTTTTTTTTCTGGAGTGCATTTTACCCACATCGTTTTTCGATTTCGAAGAAAAAATAGATAGAAAACGCTAATTTTAGGTCAAAAAGCCCTTTTTATTGGATATTTAAGCTTTTCATTGATTAAAACAGACATTTTTACATTAAAACCTAAGTTTGGAGGCAGTTAGAAGTTATTTTAAAGACATTTTTACTTCATTTTTCCAAAATTGGGGGGGGGGGGGTAACCTTTTCTCTCCCCCACTTCTAAGTGGGGGGGGGGGTGGGTTAAACCCCCTTCTCAAAATTGGGGGAGGGGTTAATCACCCCCTAACCCCACCCCCCTCACCGTGCCCATATATGGTCTAAGCGGCATTTCCATATCGTGCTTAGGTTTGCATATACGTACATTTACATACATCTACTCCACCACGACATATATTCATTTTACTGGCTGCTAACAGAGTTCATGTAGTACCAAGGGCGTAGCCAGGGGGGGTTATGGGGGTTGTATGTAACCCCCCCTTTTTGGGCTGGCGGAGGTAAAAATTTGGGGGTCCGTAGAGAACAATTTTAAAAAATTTTCTCGCGCATCGCTCCGCTCAGCGGTCGACATTTATATACCTTTTTACAACTTTTAAGTGATGTTTTTAATGAATTTCAAAGACAATTTTTAAAATTTTTTTGTGTATCGCACAATTTTTAATGTTATACCTTTTAAAACTGGAAATTTTTCAAGTTTAACTTAAAAAACAATGCAAATAACAACAAAAAGAATCACTTAGCGCGAAGCGCAAAAAAATTTACCCTTTTTTAATCTTTTTTACGGTATTTTGAAAATTTGGAGTACAACTCCCTGCTACAACCCCCCCTTTCGAAAAATTTGTATGGAATAAAGTAGACCCCCCCCTTTGCGAAACCCTGGCTACGCCCCTGTGTAGTGTAGTACTAAGGTTTTTTTAGGTATGTATAGTGTACGTTTAAAGCATACATGGGCAAGTTGGTCCGGAGTGCGGGGGGGGGTTAAGTTAAACCCCAAATGAGGGGGGGAGGTTAAAATCTAAGAAACGCAAAATACCCATATCGTTTTTTCTGAAGTGCATTTTACTTATATCGTTTTTCGATTTCAAAGAAAAAATAGGTAAAAAACGCTAATTTTAGGTCAAAAAGGCCTTTTTATTTTTATAGCATTTTTGAGTTTTTCATTGTTAAAACATTTATTCTGACCTCAAAACTAAGTTTGAAGGCAGTTAGAAGTCATTTTAAAGACATTTTTCCCTTCATTTGTCCAAAATTGGGGGGTTAACCTTTTCTCTCCCCCCCCCACTTCTAAGTGGGGGGGGGGTTAAACCCCCTTCTCAAAATTCGGGGGGGGGGGGGGTTAACCCCCCTAATCCCACCCTCCACCCCCCTGCCCATGTATGGTCTAAGCTATGCTCCCATATATGTCCCGCACATATTCTAACCTCCGTTATGAATATATAACATTTCAAAATTTTAGTTTTTTCGCTAGCCCGCATTTTTGCATAGACTATAGTATCGTTCTAATTTGTTTGCCCGTTTCAAGGATATGATGTTTTAATGTTTTGTTTTGTCACCAGTCTGAATAATTTTTGAACAAACTATTATAGTATAGTATATGTATACAAATGGCGCCAGCGAATACAATTTTAACTTAGTAAAAACATAAAAATAGCCTTAAAATATGAATACACTAGGTAATTTAAAATAAATTTTAAACTTACATAAGCTTTAAATTCCTCAGTTTAGGGGCGGAGTTTCATAGCTCTCTCCACTTTAAGTGACCGGAGCTAAAGAACATGATGTTGATAGTTAGGAACACCACTAATTCACAATTTAACGTTATTTTTTATACATTATTGTTTAACATTACAGCAAATAAAATAGAAGCCTAAGCCAGTAAACTTTAAAAGCTCGTTCACACCCGAGTGGCAGCTGAAAAGTAACCGTTTACATCATTACACCGTCATTGTTGCTGCGGTTTGAACACTGTGTGCAGTGCGTCACTTATTTGTTGTCAGCTGCCATGCCATTCCGGTGTGAACTAACCTTAAGATCTAAAAAGTAATCAATTAATCTTTAAATAAAGCCACAATATAAAAATACTTATTGCAATAAATCAAAAGAAATAAATAAAACGTTAGGCACATGTACAACCCATAATAATGCACAACGATAACAAATCAGTTGGAATATTAAAGTAACATTAATAAATTGCTAAAAAATTATATTTATATACATTGATTTTACAAATAAAAAATATAAGACTAAAATACCTACCTTAAAATAGCAATATTATTTTTTCCAACCATTTGCTTCACAATTATTTTAGTACCAATTGCTATTTAATTATGACAGCTATGGTACGATGAATAATATCAAGAATATATAACAGAAAAGAATGTACGAATGTACACTAAATTTTTTACCAAAATTTTGCGAGAAAAGTCGCGCTTTTAAATTCGTGTGCGACTTTTCTCGCAAAAATCCGCCATTTTCTGCTAGTTTTCCCGCACTGCGATTTTTAACACAGTGTTAGTTTTCTCGCAGTGTGGACTGCGACTTCTTTTGCGCTCTATACTGCTTTTTTGGCACTGCTATTATTTTCGCACTGCGAGTCTGGCTGCGCAACAAAAAACAAATACAGACGTTGGTAGTCATTTTTA
This sequence comes from Microlaimidae sp. YZB2_3, assembly GCA_030248175.1. Lineage (NCBI taxonomy): Eukaryota > Metazoa > Nematoda > Chromadorea > Desmodorida > Microlaimidae > Microlaimidae sp. YZB2_3. The sequence continues at coordinate 13,295 of JASAMX010032183.1, read as the reverse complement.
ATGGAGTAAAACAGTTCGAAACTGGTTTTAAAAATTTTTTTTTCGAAATTTAATTTTAAAACGTTTGAAAGTTACTTTATTTCATTAAAACTAAAAAGTTTTAACATCTTAAGGTAAAAACGACCTTTACTCATTTAAACACAAAATTTTTCGCTTCGCTTAGTTTTTATTTTTTTGTTGTGCAGTTATTTTTAAACTCAGAAAAGTATGGAAAATCTGCACAAAAATTTTCAGACGTAAAGCCCCATACGGTAAAAACTTAAATTTGGCCAAAAAAAATCGACTGTAAATTTTGGCTGTTTAGGGGCTAACCCCCCAAAATTTTTGAAAACTTTTTTTTCAGGAGGTAGCCAAAAGTACAAGGACCTTAACGCGAGATATTTGCATATTGATCGCGGCGCGTTCAAAAGTTATAAGAGCGCAAACAAAAATTTTTTGTCAAATTTTTTCCAGTATCGCTAAAAAAACAGAGAGTAGGCAAAAATGTTTGGCGAACTTAATCAAATCACTGCCGTCGGTTGGTGTTTTTACGCAGGTTTTTCGTACGGAAAACGCAATATATCGACAAATACTGCACAAATCTTAACAGTCAAATTATCAAAATAAAATAAAAAGTAACCGCTTTCTTTGAGTGTATATTTTGTAAGTATAATCTTTATAACCAACGAGAAATCTTTTAAGTACAGAACTGTCAAAAAAAGCCATTTTGTGGGGTTATATCTTCTAAACCCCTGGAGATATTTTGATGAAAATTTTTTTGTGGGTTATTTAGGGTACGGTATTTACAAATAATTATTTACATCGAAAACAAAAAGTTTGACTGTGCACTCTTCCTTTAAATAAGATTAAATCCTTTATCAGAGGGATGGAGCTTGGAATCATGAGAATGAGATTAGGGGGAACACATCATTTCATTACCATAGGTGGGTAGTGGGGGGGGGGTTGGAGGGGTTAAGGCTATAGGTGGGGAGGGGGGTTGGGGGGTTATACCCCCCAAAATTTCGGATTTTGCTGACACCCCCCCCCCCTAAACGTGGGGTACCCGGGGACACCCCCCCGAATTCGCCTTCCGGAGAAAAATTTTTAAGCGTTATAAAAGGACTAAAAAAAATTTTCCGCGCTGTTAATTGTTAATTGACAATTTATCTTAGTTTTTCGATTACAAATCGATTATCCCGTTCAGTAGTTAGTTAAGGTATACAGTTTAATAAAACTACTATAAACTCTATTATCCTTTAATTAACGTTTTAAACACATGTTTTAAATGTGTAAGTATAAAAAATCTTAAATTTTGTAATAAGTATTATCTGGAATTAAACTTTCAAGTGTATTTTAGCGCCTTAAATTAAAAATTTTCTCCCCCGGGGGGATTCTGCCCCCCCCCTTGACCATACATGGGCACGGGGGGTTGGGGGGGGGGGTTAACCCCCCCCCCAAATTCTGAGAAGTGGGGTTTAACCCCCCCTCATTAAGAAGTGGGGGGGAGAAAAGTTAACCCCCCCCAATTTTGGAAAAATGAAGAAAAAAAAATGTCTTTAAAATGACTTCTAACTGCCTCCAAACTTAAGTTTTGAGGTCAAAATGAATGTTTTAAGCAATAAAAAGCTCAAAAATGCAATAAAAAGGGCTTTTTGACCTAAAATTAGTGTTTTTAACCTATTTTCCCTTCAAAATCGAAAAACGATATGGGTAAAATGCACTCCAGAAAAAAAACGATATGGGTATTTTGCGTTTCTCGGATTTTAACCCCCCCCCCTAATTTGGGGTTTAACCTCCCCCCCCACTCCGGAACAACTTGCCCATGTATGCCCTTGACCCTCCTGACAAGGGGCTCCGCCCCTTGACCCCGCTGGAGGGCTCTCGCCCCCCAGACCCCCCATATCTGGGGGCTGCCGCAACCCAGGCCCCCCTTCAGGGTTAGTATAGTAGTGCCCCCAGACCGCCCCCCCCCCCGAAATGAAATCCTGGGCACGCCACTGCAAAAGGGGGTTGGTGGGTCTAACCCCAAATTTTTTTTGCCGACCTAAAAGAGGGGTCTAGACCCCCCTGGCTACGTCCATGTATGTATATAATCTTTAATTAAATATAAGATTATGGATTAAAAAGTTTGTGATACTAGACTTTATAATCAAGACAATAATGTTACTATTCTATTATTACGTAATTATTAAAAAAACTATGATTTATAATCATACATGGGCACGGGGGGGGGGGGGTTGGGGGGGTTAACCCCCCCCCAAATTCTGAGAAGGGGGGTTTAACCCCCCACTCAGAAGTGGGGGGGGGGAAAGGTTAACCCCCTCCCCAATTTTGGAAAAATGAAGAAAAAAAATGTCTTTAAAATGACTTCTAACTGCCTCCAAACTTAAGTTTTGAGGTCAAAATGAATGTTTTAAGCAATAAAAAGCTCAAAAATGCAATAAAAAGGGCTTTTTGACCTAAAATTAGCGTTTTTTACCTATTTTTCCTTCAAAATCAAAAACGATATGGGTAAAATGCACGACAGAAAAAAAAAACGATATGGGTATTTTGCGTTTCTCGGATTTTAACCCCCCCCCTAATTTGGGGTTTAACCCCCCCCCCACTCCGGACCAACTTGCCCATGTATGTTTATAATCTAATTATAAGAATATATAAACAGATTATTATTAAAAGAATTAACAAATAAAATTTATAAGTTGCAATAAGGTCTTATTTTAATTTTACACAGTTTTAAAACATTTAAAACAGTAAAACATTTCAAATAGTTTCAAAACAGCTTGTTTTACGTTTTTTACGCGTTTTAAGCCCATTTTAAGGCAGCGCGGAAATATTGGGTACACCCCCCCTCAAAATTTGGGTCTTGCCGGACACCCCCCTAAAATTTGACCCCCCCCCCCTCCAAAAAAAAAAAAAATCCGAGAGGCTGCCCACCTATGGTTAAGGCTCCTCCATTATTTTAAATAAAACCGCGCAAGTATATATATACATAACGACAGCGATAACATATATAAATATTCCTAATTTTTTATATTTTTTTTATCTCAATAATAAAGTTTACATTTTTGTAAAACACATCACATGACAAGTGAATCATTTTAAAACCGTTTTTTCATATTATGTTTTAGAAGTTAAAACACACTTTGGAAGGTTTTATTCAATTTCAAATGTTTTTTAATGTTTTTCTGTGGATTAAAATATCACCGAAATTTAATAACAGTTATTTCAAAAAGAAACGCTTTAATATAGAAAAGGTTGAATGAAACAATGATTATCATGTACAAAATCGAGCCTTAATGGTTCAGGATATTATTTTCATGCTTTTCGATCAAAATGGTGAAAAATATCGATATTCCTAACACAGCATAGGTGAAACGATTTTTGAAATAAAATCAAAATTTTTAAAATATGCTATTTTTTCTAAATTTAGGGTTAAAATAACTATAAAAAACAACAATTTTTTCAGGTAAAAATTTTGGCATAGATTTCAGTAAGACGTTTAAATTTGAGTTTTTAATTCTATTTAAGGAGATGGGACAGAAACATGACGGGTGTTTTTTTGGTTAATTTATCTAAATGTGGGTCATGTGCATCTCTTGAATTTTTAAGGCAATCTCTATTAAAGTAAATAGGTACCCTAATTTTTGACACATTAACACTTAAAATTTTAGGGATGTGTCCGAGCCGGGGTACGCACCTATACTGAACGAAAAATAGTACGATCAATATTAGGCGACTTAAAAAATCCTTTTTATATATATATTTTTTTGCCTCTCCTGGATTGTCTTAGCGCCTACCTTTTGCATAATCTGCATTGGGGAGATAAGTTTTAGGTAATGCAAAAACAACAACCCCTTAATAAACCTCCTATCAATTTTCTGTGCAAGAGCTTCGCCTTATTTAGTAAAATCGGTCTACTAGCGAGGCAGGAGAGAATTTCCTCCGCCTTTCCCGGGTGCCAAAATGTTTATTGTTGTGCTTTTCCAGTAAGCAGGGTTTCGTTCAACCCTGGTTCAAAATGTTTATTCCTCCTGAGCTAAAGAGTATCTGAGGGCGGGATTACCGCTTGCGGTCACAACGCGGCCCAGCAAGTCCGCTGTCTCGTCTTCTGTCTCCGGTCCTTCCTCTTCCTCGGGGGGTGGCGGTGTGAGTGTGTTGTACGCGAACCATTGGGCGATTACCAAGAGGTCCAGAAAGCAGCAGCCCAAACTGCCCAGAAGCCAAGGTAGATGACGCAGGAAATAGGTCTCCCCCTGGCCCATTAGGATGACACTCAGACCGTAGGTAAGATTTCCAAAGACAATGATGACAAACATAGCCACGGACACCCCTTCTGTAGATTTCCGTCGGTAATTCTTCATAAGCTGAGGGATTCGGCCCAGGAAGTAACTCAATGCCGAAAGGATACCGATGATATAACCCACCGTGCGTGCAGACGGGACAACTTCTCAATTCCTGGGTGTATGGTAATTGACTTAAATTCGGTCAAAGCCTTAATTTCGGCCTCCGGTTTTTAATTTTGCCAAGTACATACAAAGTTATGAAATAAACTGAGTATGGTTAGAAAGATCGTCACGTCATCTATCAAGCCCTAAGCAGTTCATTTCATAGCTTTGCGCATGGCAAAAATAACAGGCGTTGGCCGAAATTAAGGATCCACCGATTTTAAATCAGTTACTCTAATGCTAGTATTTTTGAAGAAAAAAATTAATCGCTTTCCACCAAGCAAATCATAAGAATAAATTTGTGGAAAGGGTCTCACGCCCACCTTGATTGTTTTCTATGGGGGAAATTTGAAATTTGGAGGCAAGGAAGAATGATGAAGCCCACTTAGACTCAGCCTACCCCATTTACTCACCTATGAGCATAGGTGGGCAAAGGCGGGGGGAGAGGGGGGGGGTTATAATCATACATGGGAAGGGGGGTTGGGGGGGGGGGTTAACCCATACATGGGCACGGGGAGGGGGGTTGGGGGGGTTAACCCCCCCCCAATTCTGAGAGGGGGGGTTTAACCCCCCCCCACTCATAAGTGGGGGGGGGGGAGAAAAAGTTAACCCCCCCAATTTTGGAAAAATGAAGAAAAAAATGTCTTTAAAATGACTTCTAACTGCCTCCAAATTTAAGTTTTGAGGTCAAAATAAATGTTTTAAGCAATAAAAAGCTCAAAAATGCAATAAAAAGGGCTTTTTGACCTAAAATTAGGTTTTTTTACTTATTTTCCCTTCAAAATTGAAAAACGATATGGGTAAAATGCACTCCAGAAAAAAAACGATATGGGTATTTTGCGTTTCTCGGATTTTAACCCCCCCCCCTAATTTGGGGTTTAACCCCCCCCCCCCACTCCGGACCAACTTGCCCATGTATGGGTTAACCCCCCCCCTAAATTCTGAGAAGGGTGGTTTAACCCCCCACTCAGAAGTGGGGGGAGGAGGAGAAAAAGTTAACCCCCCAATTTTGGAAAAATGAAGAAAAAAATGTCTTTAAAATGACTTCTAACTGCCTCCAAACTTAAGTTTTAAGGTCAAAATGAATGTTTTAAGCAATAAAAAGCTCAAAAATGCAATAAAAAGGGCTTTTTGACCTAAAATTAGCGTTTTTTACCTATTTTTTCTTCAAAATTGAAAAAACGATATGGGTAAAATGCATTCCAGAAAAAAAAACGATATGGGTATTTTGCGTTTTTTGGATTTTAACCCCTTCCTAATTCGGGGTTTAACCCCCCCCCACTCCGGACCAACTTGCCCATGTATGAACCCCCCCCCCAAATCTGAGAAGGGGGTTTAACCCCCTCCTCATTTAGAAGTGGGGGGGGGAGAAATGGTTAACTCCCCACCCACTAATTTTGAAAAAATGAAGAAAAAAAGTCTTTAAAATGACTTCTAACTGCCTCCAAACTTAAGTTTTGAGGTCAAAATGAATGTTTTAAGCAATAAAAAGCTAAAAAATGCAATTAAAAGGGCTTTTTGACCTAAAATTAGCGTTTTTACCTATTTTTCATTTAAAATCGAAAAACGATATGGGTAAAATGCACTTCAGAAGAAACACGATATGGGTATTTTGCGTTTCTCGGATTTAACCCCCCCTCTAATTTGGGGTTTAACCCCCCACTCCGGACCAACTTGCCCATGTATGGTTATAATCCCCCAAAAACCCCGATTATAGCTCACACCCCCTTCTCTAAAATTTGGGGGGTCCAAGTACTAAAAACACTAAAAATGAGGTATTTGAGGTATACACCAAAACGATTTTGGGGACACCCCCCAAATTTACAGTACAGAGATTCACTCCGTTTACCAACTAAATTACACCACCATTCCATTAATCGACCCTGTAACACTTTATCTCAGATTCTTAAACACCACGGTAACCATAGGCGAGCATGATCCCAAAAGATAAGGGCCAAAACCATACATGGGCACGGGGGTTTGGGAGGGTTAACCCCCCGAATTCTGAGAAGGGGGGTTTAACTCATACATGGGCACGGGGGGGGGGGGAGGTTGGGGGGGGTTACCCCCTCCCAAATTCTGAGAAGTGGGGTTTAACCCCCCCCCCCCCCACTTAGAAGTGGGGGGGGGGGGAGAAAAAGTTAACCCCCCCCCCCAATTTTGGAAAAATGAAGAAAAAAAATGTCTTTAAAATGACTTCTAACTGCCTCCAAACTTAAGTTTTGAGGTCAAAATGAATGTTTTAAGCAATAAACAGCTCAAAAATGCAATAAAAAGGGTTTTTTGACCTAAAATTAGTGTTTTTAACCTATTTTTCCTTCAAAATCGAAAAACGATATGGATAAAATGCACTCCAGAAAAAAAAACGATATGGGTATTTTGCGTTTCTCGGATTTTAACCCCCCTCCTAATTTGGGGTTTAACCCCCCCCCACTCCGGACCAACTTGCCCATGTATGGTTTAACTGCCCCACTCAGAAGTGGGGGGGGAGAGAGAAAAGGTTACCCCCCCCCCAATTTTGGAAAAATGAAGAAAAAAATGTCTTTAAAATGACTTCTAACTGCCTCCAAACTTAAGTTTTGAGGTCAAAATGAATGTTTTGAGCAATAAAAAGCTCAAAAATGCAATAAAAAGGGCTTTTTGACCTAAAATTAGCGTTTTTTACCTATTTTTCCTTCAAAATCGAAAAACGATAAGGGTAAAATGCACTCCAGAAAAAAAACGATATGGGTAATTTGGGTTTTTTGGATTTTAACCCCCCCCCCTTAATTTGATGTTTAACCCCCCCACTCCGACCAACTTGCCCATGTATGGCCAAAACCTACCCCAGAAACGGTTAACAAAATCAGCGACTAAGCTAAACCTAAGCAAAAGCTAAGGTAAACCTAAAAAAATCTAAGCTAAGCCTTAGCAAAACTTAAGTCTGAGCAAAACTCAACTCAAGCCCAAAGCCTAAACACAAGCGAAACCTAAGTCTAAGCAAAAATCTAAGCTAAGCTAAGTCTAAGCCTACGCAAAATCTAAGCTAAGCCTAAGCCCATAGATAGATGTTTTTGGTCAGGTCCGCTAGGGGGGTCCACCCCCGGGTGGAAAGCCAAAAATTTTTTAGAGGGGGGTCCAGGGGAGCCGGACCCTTTGGCTTTTTAGGGATGGGGGTCGACCCCGGGTGCGAGATTTTAAATTTAGGGGGGTCAAGGTCAGGGGGTTCGATTTTTTAACAAAGTTTTTTTAAATCAATAATTTAAGTGTTTTTAGGTCTAATATTGAATTTTATATAGCAAAACAGCATATTTAGGCTTAAGCATAGCGTTTGGGTTAACTTTTAAACATACGCATGAAAGGGAGCGATAAATAAGCGTAATCCCTTCTGCGCGCACTTCATCACACGCGGCTGAGAGGGATAAAGTGAAAAAGAAAATTTTACTTCGTCTTCCGCGCTAATAAAAAACTGGGCCATCAGCTTCCGACCAGTGGGGCTGGACTGGATGCGGTAGGGGTCCTCTCCCCGATCCGGACGTTTAAGCGTCAGTGCCGTCCCAGAATACAGGGAGCCGAGACTGCAGAGAAAAAGGATCGCGGCGAGGGACTGTTTTGGCGCCCCAAGGTCTTTTTTGAGGGCTCGTCTCCTCATCCCGTTTCGGATGGTGTAATAGAGCCATTGGCTAAGAATGAGAATGTCCTGAATGACGTAGTAGATACCGATGTACAACTAAAAATAAAGGAAACATTTTGTTAATGCTACCAGTACTGCAAGAAAATTTTTTCTTTAGTTTTGACCCATTAACGGGCTATGTCAACATTAACCAGAATCAAACTTTAAAAAATTTATAGATTTTTGTCTGAGCCGAGCTGTCAAGTTTTTTTTATTTTTGTTTGTTTTCACTTTCGCCTGGATCAAATTTTGTTTTTAGTGGCGCAAATTTTATAAAAAAACATAAAAGATTCAGTTTATGCTATAAATAACACAACTGAACTCCTAACCAATATTAATTCGTTTTCCTCTGGACAAAATAACCAATTTATGCTTATAAATAATCTACATATTATACATATACAGACCTGAGCACTGCCCTCCCCCACCGAGGTTTTATTGGGGGAGGGCAATTCCAAAACGGGGGGCATGGGGGTGCAACTTTTTTGAAACGGGGGGGGGGCAATTAAACGGGGGCCAGAAAGCAAGGAAGAAAGAAAAAAGGGATAAAAAAAGCGAAATTAAGGTACAAAATGGTCTAAAATGGCTTAAATAGCATTGAAATAGACTAAAAACTGCAAAAATTTTGCAATGATGGCGTCGTTATAGGTCAAAAATGGCGCCATAATTTTTGGGTACTTTTTCATTTTTGGGCGGGGAAGGGTTGCAATAACACGGGGGGAGAGCAAATCGTCCAATAAAGCGTTGGGGCATTTCCATATCGTGCTTAGGTTGCATATACGTACTTCTACATCTAATTCACCACCACGACAACATATATCCTCTTTTACTGGCTGCAAACAGAGTTTATGTAGTACTATAGTCTATACAAAAATGATGGGGACTGGCGAGAAAACTCGAACTTTGAAACGTTATATATCCATAACGGAGGTTAGAATATGTACGAGACATATATGGGAGTATAGCTTAGACTCTTGGCTATCTTTTAAAAAGGTTAGGAAAAAATGTTTTTCTATGACGTCATCACTACAGCCGATGCAGTGAAAAAAAACCTGGTCCCAAAAAAAACAAAACTTTTTTATTAGTAAGAGATAAGAAACGCCGCTTGGTATGCTGTTAAAACATACTTTTCCGAGTTATTTCTGAAAGTTTGAGCGAAGTTCCGAGTTATTTCTGAGAGTTTGAAAGTTCGCTCAGTTTTTTTATGATGCGTTGAATGCGCGCGGTTTTCGCGATTTTGCGCAAATTTTCTATAGCGCTAATACACTGTCCAAATTTTAATTATATTTTTGCTTCCTGCTCGAAGTGTGTACGATATTGATCATATTGTTATATATTAAATGTCCGCCAATTTTTTTCTCGTTCCTACACAATAAAAATTTTTTTTGGGTTTGGCCCCCCAAAATTTTTTTAGGGTTCCAAGCAAAATGACCCTTTTTGTTTTTTGATTTTTTGTTTACAAAACTGCCAAAAATGTATTCTAAGCGCCAAAAGCAATCTTTTAAACATTTGTTTGTGCAAAAAAACCCATTATTAGGCGTATAAAAAGCCTATGAACTTTGGCTTGGACCAATTTGGCATTTTTGGTGATTTTATTGGTTAATGCACGCCACAAGACGTGTGCAGAATAAAAATTTCGACAAAAACAACAATTAAATCAATGAAATTCTATAATTTCATATTAACTGATAAAGCAGATAAAAAGATTTAATTTTAAAAATTTTATTAAATTTGACAGGTACATGTGAAGAAGCCTTATCGGCTCTGTGTATCCTTCCCTTTATTTTCAATTTCAATTTTAAAACCGCAATTAAAAAAGTAAATTTTGATAAATTTATCAAACTCGACAGGTTCATATGAGCAGCCTTCGGGCTCTGTGTTCCCTTCCCTTTATTGAAACTCAATTCAATATCCAGTATGTTGTTCACTCAACGAAACTTTTTGATGTATTTTAATTGTATTTTTCCTTTTTTTGTACAATTCGACTTGTGTTCATAATGTACTAAAATGTTTCAATAAAGCTTTTTCATTCATAACTTTATAATATTATAGTCTGTTTTTGGTCAAATTACATGGCTAAGCTATAATTCATTTTTATTAAAAATTCTAAATTTCATGTAAAACACCGTTAAAATTTTTTTACGACTTTGTTTTTTATTGTTTCATGCCTTTTGTACTGTAACTACAACACTATTTTGCTTGGGTATTTTTCTGGGTTTTTTATAAATGAAACTATCCGTTTTACTGGGATTTCTGTTTAATTTTGTGTGCAACTTTAATACTTTGTATCTTGGTATTTTAGGCCGCGGGCGCTGTTGGAATTCCACTTCCTTCCCAGAAATTTTTTCAATTCCAGTGTTCCCTTCCTTAGCGTTCACTTATTGCACGCGCGAAGTAAAAAAATCAATATGTAATTCTTCCCGCATGTACAGGCCTCGCGTAGTGCGTCTCCCAGATTTCATCTTTCACTTCCCGTTCTCCTCTCTACACCCCCCCTCCCCCTTCCCGCTCCCCTCCTCGCCCCTGTCACACTCCAGGCGAAAAACTTAATATCCCCCAGAGCATTTTAAAAACAGATTTCTTTATTCAAAAGATTACATTTTAAAAAACATTACAAACTTTTGCACAAAACGTTACATGCATATCAATATATAAATAGAGATAAAATGTCTCTCTCTCTGTGTGTGTGTGTCTGTCTGTCTGTCTATCTCCTCCCTAACAACCCAACGGATTAAGGTGAATGAGGTATCGTTGAAAATCTTATACCCCAGGAAATGTTGTAAGAGGGTTGAAATTTTGAAACAACTTACATGGACATCTTTATACTAGACAACGCGTTTTTACCAAAGGGGGACCCTGTAGATTTTGGAACTTAAAAAATTTTTGTTTAGGAATAGGGTTAAACTTATTGCTAACAGTAATTAGCCAATGTAAAGCCAGAATATCATGTTTTTTGGAAAAAATTAACATGGACATCTTTATACTGGACAACGTTTTTTTCACTAAAAAAGTGAATTACTGTAGTCCCCAACCACAAATGGAATTGAATGTCATAAAAGGTTCAAATTTAGAAAAATTTTGCATGGACATCTTAAGCCTAGACAAAACATTGTCACAAAAAGGGAAACCTATGGATTTTGGAAATCAAAATTTTTTTTGTCTTTGAATTGGTTTGAACTTATTGATAAGAGTAATTAGCCAATTTAAACCAAAATGTCATGTTTTTTGGTAAGATTAACATGGACATCTTAATGCTGGACAACGTTTTTTTCATCAAAAAGCAAAAAAACCTTTCTCCTCAACCAGCGAAAAAAATGGGGCTAAATGAGATATCGTTGCAAAGCTTACAGACAGGTAAATCTCATAAAGGAATTAAAATTTAAAAAAATCTTTTGTTTGGACAAGACATTTTCACAAAAACAAGGCCCTATGGACTTTGAAAGTTTGAAAAAAATTTTATTTTAGAATTGGCTTGAACTTATTGATAAGCGTAATTAGCCAATGTAACACCAAAATGTCATGTTTGTTTTTGGTAAGATTACGATGGCCATCTTAATGCTGGACAACGTTTTTTCACTAAAAAGGGCAACAAACTTTCTCCTTAACCACGAAAAGGATTGGTCTTAATGAGATATCGTTGCAAAGCTTAAGTTTTAAGGAATGTCATAAAAGGATTGAATTTTCAAAAAATAAATAACAAGGACATTTTTCTGCTGGACAACGCATTTTGACCTAAAGGTCGGAGGCCTGCTTCCCAACCACAAAACGTATAGGGCTAAATGAGGTATCATTGCAAAGCTTACAGTCTGGAGAATGTCATAAATGGGTTGTCATTTTAAAAAAATAACATGGACATCTTTATACTGGACAACATATTATTACCAAAGAGGGAAAGACTTTCCTCCCCAATCACCAAAAAGATCAGGGTAAATGAGATAATATGAGTAAACCTTATAGTTTACGAAGCATCATAAGGGGGTTGAAATTAGTAAAAAATTAACATGGACATCTTTATGCTGGACAAAATATTTTCACCAAATGGAGGAAAGACGCTTCTCACCAACGACAAAATAAAGTGCGGGTTAACGAGGTGTTATTGTAAACCTTACAGTCATGGGAATGGCATAGAAGGGTTGAATTTTGAAAAAAAGTAAATAAATTTAAAAAATGGCAGAAAAATTATTTGTCAGCCATATAGCTGACACAGGCTACTTGTCTTGATAAAAGTTCCTAAACAAACACTACGTTAATACGTCAAAAAACATCTGTTCAATCCAGACTTTTTAAACACCAAAATTTTTTATCACATATTCAGACCTGTGCACTGCCCCCCTGGGGTTAAAACGGGGGGGGGCAATTCCAAAATGGGGGAGCACAGAAAGGGGGCAACTTTTTTGAAACGGGGGGGGCAATAAAACGGGGGGGGGCAAGCAGGGAGGAAAGAGAAAAAAAGAAGGGAAAAGGGAAAAAAAGGGACAAAAAAAGCGAAAATAAGGTAAAAATAGGTCTAAAATGGCTTAAAATACATTGAAATAAGCTAAAAACTGCGAAAAATTCGTGATGATGGCGTTATCACAGGTCAAAAATGGCGTCATAATTTTAGGATACTTTTTCATTTTTTGGCGGGGGGGGGGGGGGGGGCCAAAACGCCAAAAAAACGGGGGGGGGCGTTACAGACCGGGCACAGGTGAAGTTTTGTAAACAAAAAAAAAAAAAAAAAAAAGGGTCATTTTGCTTGGAACCCTAAAAAACTTTTGGGGGGCCAAACCCAAAAAAAAATTTTATTGTGTAGGAAGGAGAAAAAAATTGGCGGACATTTAATATATAACAATATGATCAATAGCGTACACACTTCGAGCAGGAAGCAAAAATAACATTAAGATTCGGACAGTGTATTAGCGCTATAGAAAATTCGCGCAAAATCACGAAAACCGCGCGCATTCAAGCCATCATAAAAAAAACTGAGCAAGCCGATTTTGCTCAAACTTCAGAATAACTCGGAAAAGTATGTTTTAACAGCATACCAAGCGGCGTTTCTTATCTCGTACTAATAAAAAAGTTTTGTTTTTTTCAGGACCAGGTTTTTTCACCGTATCGACTGTAGTGATGACGTCATCAAAAAACATTTTTTCCTAACCTCTTCAAAAGATAGCCAAGAGTCTGAGCTATGCTCCCGTATATGACCCCCACACATTTATTTTGACCTCCAGCAATAGTAA
>JASAMX010032181.1:0-24039 GCA_030248175.1 Microlaimidae sp. YZB2_3 | reverse complement strand
ATATATATATATATATATATATATATATATACATATATATGTATATATATATATATATCTATTATTTAAAACATAATCCAGGATCAAGTAATCCAGGATGTTTAGTGTTTAGTACTATGCCTATAATTTCTCATGTTTTAATTAAAGTAATTTTTATAAAAAGCATAATTAATTTTTAAGCAAAACATTACATTAAGTATATGTAAAATAGTAATCTAAAATTTATAAAGAAAATTAAAACAAACATTAACAAATCAGCAACAATAATTTAAAATTTAATTAATGTAAAATAATATAAAAACAAAAATTATTTAAATTAACCTAACTTATCATTTTAATACTTTAAAACACCTAAAAATGTTAAATTCAACATGTATAATAATTTAATCCATAAGTTGCAAAACAATTGTACACTTAGTGATAAAATCACAGGTGTTTTGGGTAATTACAATGGATTATGGGGTCATAAATGCTGTTAATTGCCTGTCAATATGGCAAAAAATCACAACAATTTATTCTTGTTGTCTCTGTTTTTATATTTATTGTTAATGTTTTCTATTGTGTGTAATGTGTTGCATGTTTTTTGTAAATATGTTTAAAGGTTATGTTTTTTATATATAATTGTGTTAATAGGCTTGGTAGTCTTACTGACGAGTGCAACATCAAGGGCGTTTACGACTAATGCACAAAACGCCAATTGAAACCCACTGGAGACAAGGAGCTATATGTTGATTTATCCATATTGCACCCTTAACTTTTGATGGATTCCACTGTGTAGCATTGGGGACTTCTTTGTTTGCTTAAGTGTAGTTTTGAAATCACTGGCAAGCATTGAGTTTGCAATTGTTTGTACAAATTGAGATGACAGTGATGTATAAGTTAATAATATATTTTTATTTTCAGCTTCAACTTCTTTAGCTTAAAATCACCCCTTTTCCCTGCTATATTCTCAGAGCATTTGTCAAGACTAGTTATTACAATAGGCGACAAAAAACTGAAGTTTTTCAACATAAAGGGAGTTGCATTTTTTTGGCAATTATCCAACTCCTAAATATAATATAATCACAAAAATAATGCATTTAATTAAAAAATATTTGATGATAAAAAAAATAAAATGATAAAAAAAATACACCGCCATCCAAATAGCAACTAGGAAATTATATGCAAAGTTAATATATTAATGATAAAACATAAAGGTGTGCAGAATACTGATTATACGCAAAATCTCTAAAACTCACTTTTTCTAAATATATATAATAGGTACACTATATTTGTACAAATAATTCTCACTAAAAATTCTCTTTTGTATAGAAAATTTAGTTTTTGTGGAAAACTTAGGTTGTAAAATATGAGTCCTACATAAAAAATAAACATTGAGCGGTTGGTTTAGTTATGACGCCATTACTACAGTCACACATTCTAAAACCAACACAGTTAAACATATTTTTAAGGAAAATCTTTTCACAACCTCTAGTTGCAATAATTTTAAAGCACTAGGTACTCTCAACACGTAAAGAAGGCACAAAGCTATTACATACCAATATAACACCTTTTTGGACTATCATCTTACAAGCGTTTCACAAATAATTGTGATATGAGCACAATTTTTTTATGAAAATCGCAAAAACAAAAAAAAACGTCAAAATTCTGCTGTCAAATTTCACACTTGTCTTAAAGAAATACCTAAAAAGACTTGTTCTCCAACATAAAAAAACGATCTTTCTTATCTTTTACTAATCAAAAATTATGCTTTTTTTAAAATATTTTCACTTTATAGTGATCATAGTAATGACGTCATAGAAAAACAATATTTTTGACCATTTCAACCGATAGCCAAACGTTTGAGCTATTTGAGCTATACTAGAATATAACTGCTGGCTGCTACTCTTTTACCGTCAGCATAGAGTAGCTGGTTAAACCTTGGTTTTGGTTCCAGGGCATAGAATTATTGTACATACTATAGTGATTAAAACATTTTTCAACAGGTGGAAAGAAAATCAGTTTTTTTCACAAATATTTGTGACATGTGCACAATTTTTTATTAATTGCAAAAGGAAACAAGAAATTCTGCTGTGAAATTTCACACTTGTTTTAAAGAAAAAACTTGTTCTCCAACATAGAAACTTTGGTTTTGGTTCAAGGGCATAGAATTATTCTACATACTATAAGGGTTAAAACATTTTTCAACAGGTAGAAAGAAAGTCAGTTTTTTGGGTTTATGGGTTGTTTTAAATATTTTTTCAGGAAGGTGGAGATCCTTCAAGACAATCAAAAAGGAAATAAGTAAGGGATCACAAGAGATGGTTTTACTACCAAATATCATGTTCTGTGGTCTGGAGCTTTGGTCACAAACAAAGGACACTCTGGAGCTCCACTTTTTTAATAAGTATGTAATTTTTATAAAATTTTTATATTCTTAAATAACTTTTATGTTATTTTGACCAAATTTTTTTCCTTTTTTTATTTTAAAATTGTTTTAAAAAAATAAGTTTATAAACTTTAGTTTGAAATTTTTGACTTATAATTTCACTTTACAGTATACTTTTAAATTATTTGAGAAATCAACCCATTAATAGGGAGACTGTAAAAAACCAATGCAGTTTTTAGAATGTGCCAAAAATTTTAATAATTATATATTGGCTGGGGACTGCAGTGTTGTAGACCCATAACCAATATAATTAACATAAAGTTAAAACATAATTTGCATATTATTATTTGTGTAATGCTAATTATTTCAAGTTTTTGAAATTAATTTTTTATGCTTAATTTTTACAAGAAGTAACAAAGTGCCAACTTAAGACTTAACCTGGTGACGGCTCTTGAAGCTGTCTCTGCGAGTTTATACACAAATAGAAGACAGCAAAAATTGCTGCGTTCTATTGTTCAATCGTTATTTTACGTAGAAGGCAGCGAAAAATTGCTGCCTTCTATGTACAATCGATTGTTTCTTAGTCAAATGATCATTATTTTTAAAAATTTAAAAGCCTATCATTATCTCCAGACAGTTTTCTTTAGTTTAAGCTTCGACTTGTTGTTAAACGTGTAACTGGCAAAAAGTTACAGCTAAAATGCGAAAGGGTATCAAAATAAGCAAAATTGACACAAAATGATGGGTATTTTTAAAGACGTTAAATTTGGATAAAAATAAGCAGATAAACATTGCAATCAATTGAGCTCACGTCTCAAGACTTGGAGGGCATTCATGTAAATGTTCGTTCATTTTTATGAAGAATTTACAAAGATATGATGTTTAGAAGTAGTATATTAAAAACCATTTAATCTCGGCAATTTTCTCCCAAACTTCAATAAAAAATAAGACGCCTAAAACCAATTGTAGTTTGGGTTTTGCACTTTAATATTTGTTTAAAACGTTTTACCATCCAGTGTTTAAGTGTATGCATAATTTAGGAATTGGGAACAAATAAATTAGAGAGAAATTCTCAGAATTTGAAATATTTTTTTGTTGTTATGGAAAAAGCTGCATTTAATTTCGGCGCTTTTCTAGATTACAACCAATTAATCATCAAAAAAGGTGTGCAATAAGTGTTTTACAATTTATAATTGAGTTTACGACATGTGGTATGAAAAACTATATTCCAAAACCATAGTTTTACCCTATGTCAACAAAAATATTGCTCAAAAAAAAAACCGAAATTGTTATTTTTTGTAATTTGGGAATAAAAGTGTGCCAAAAAAAAACAAAACATTGTGCCGAAATTACACTATTATATTTTATAACAATTGCTCACCACAGACACAACGTAGAACCACGGGGATTAAAAATTTGGAAAATAGACTAAATTTTACCAGGACAGTTTAATTTTTAGATTTCAAGATTTAAAGATTTTATTTCTAGTAATACATCAAGAAAACAATTTAAAAATACACTAACACAAATGTGATTGCAACCCAGTTGAGTTACAAAAACACAAAAAAATTACAAAATTGAGAGAAGACCTGGCTGATTTAGTCTTACTAGGAAAAAATGACTAAAGGCTTTGAAAAATAAAGCTCTTTATTTAGTCATAATTTCCATGTGTTAATTAATCAAAGATTTTTTAAATTGGTACAGAGTTTTGGAACTGACTTGATCTTCATTTAGATAATTCCATTTATTTATAACTAAAAACTGTATTTTCTACAATTGACTCTTGAGTGCTGTTTTTTGAGTTTTTTTGAATGTCCTCTGGTTGAATTTGGGTTAAGACAAAACTATTTCTCAGGGTTTAAATTTACCAGTTGGTTTAAGATTTTAAATGTTTCAAACATATCCATTTTTTCTCTTCTTTTCTCTAAAGTTTCTGGATTAAGTGTATTTAGTCTGTTTATATATCCAGTATCTTTTAAGTTACAAATTTAAAAACTCGTTCGGTAAAAAAGCGTTGGACTTTCTACAATATATTTATCTTTAGTCATATATGGGTTCCAAACAACACTTGCATACTCAGCAGCAGGACGAACAAAACTTTTAATTAGCAATAAGATAGTTTTTAATGGATTGAGATTTGAAACATCTAAAAATTAAGTTTACTGTTTTTAAAGCTTTACTAGCTATTTTTTACAATGTGTTGAAAATTTTAAATCACTAGTGATGAACACACCTAAGTCTTTTACCATATTAGTTTTAGGTAGCTTCTTATTATTTAAGTAATAATCCGTTTTGTGTAAATTTTTACAAATATTTAAATGGAGTACTTCACATTTATTTTCAGATAAATTGAGCTGCCAATCTTGGGCCCATTGGGCAATTCTATTTAGATCATCTTGTAATTTAATTTGATTATCATTTGAGTCTGAAAATCTAGTATAAACCTTTGCATCATCTGCAAAAAGTCTAATTTCTGAATTTTGAACACAATTGACAATATCGTTTACATAAACAAGAAAGAGAAACGGTCCCAAAACTGAACCTTGTGGTACTGAACTTGTAACTGGGTATGAAGGCGAAAAAGTATTGTTTATTACTATTTTCATTTCTCTATTAGTTAAAAAAGCTTTTATCCAATTTTAGAAGTTTACCAGAAATTCCATATTTTTTTAATTTAAACAAAAGTTTTTGATGCGATACAGTATCAAAAGCTTTAGCAAAATCCAAGTAAACTACATTAACTGATTTTTTACTTTGAAAAGCCAAAGTCCAATTATTGTAAACATCAAGAAGTTGTGTAACTGTTGAGCTTTTATCTTTAAAACCATGCTGAAGGTGAGATAATATATTTACAAAAAAAGATAGAAAGCTCAGCTTTTAAAATCTGTTCCATTATTTTACAAGAAAAACATGTAAGAGGGATTGGACGATAGTTTTCTTTTTGTCATTTAGAACATTTTTTTGTACACTGGTGTAGTAAGTGCAATTTTCCAATCACTTGGAAGTTCACCTGAATCAAAAGATTTTTGGAATATTTTAGAAAGGGGTTCTGTAATAACTTTTGCTAATCGCTTTAGAAAAAGAGCAGGAATGCCATCAGGAGAACAACAGAATTTATTTGGCAGTTTTTTAAGAAATTTCAAAACATCTTTTACAGTAAAATTTATGTTTTCAAGTATTTGATTGTTAAAGCTTAAGCAAAAAACTTAAATATGCCTAAGCAAAACCTGAGTGCAAAAAAAGTCGCGGTCCGCACTGCAAGAAAACCAACACTGTGCTAAAAAGCGCAGAACAGAAAAACTAGCAGAAAACGGTGGATTTTTGCTAGAAAAGCCGCACAAACCTTTGCAAGTGCGACTTTTCTGGAAAAATTTTGGTCAAAAATTTAGTGTACAGTTGAACATTCTCTTGTCTTATATATTCTTGTTATTAGTGATTTTAAATGTTTTTAACTTTGAAATATTTTTTATTTTGTGATTTTGTTTAATTTTTAGAACTAATGGAACTAAATATAGCGGGTGGGGGGAAGGGTTTGGCAGTTTTGTAAATTTTAACCCCTGTCAAAAAAAAATCAATTTTGACTGACATTCTTTCTGTCCGCTTGAATTTGGGACAGACCTACCACAAGCTTCTCTCCCATCTTTTCTCAATTAATTTTCAGGAATAATTTTAGGTATAAATTAATGAAATTTAATACTACCATAGCAGGCTTAAATAAACAATTTTAAAAAATTATGGTTTAAAAGCGGACTTCCTCTTCTTAGTCACCTCTCTTGGATTTCATAATGGCTACTCCGGGTTGATCTGACCTCCCTCCTAAAATAAGGATTTTGAACCTACCCTCCTTTAACTTAAAAGGCCAATTATATTGATATTCACATACCCCTCCACCCAGCAACCCCACCTCACTATAATAATCTATTTATTACACCACTTTTCCTTTCCCAAATCACCTACTTATGGTAGGACTCCCCTTCTCCCAAAATACAGATTGCACTTCAACCAGAATGCACACAGTCCGCAAATGCACTTCTCTCTTTGGAGGTATTAGGGGTTGGCTGTGTTCCCCCACCTCCACTCCAAAAAAAATGCTAAAATATATGCCTCCCATCATTTTCAACATATTTTTGCAAAATTTTTGCAATTTTTAGCTTAATTTTACACATTTTAAGTCATTTTACACCTATTTTTACATCAATTTCATTTTTACACCCTTTTTTAATTTTTCCCCTCATTTTTAATTTTTTTTTCTTTCTCTTTCCCCGCTTGCCCCCTTATGTTTAAAAAAATTTGCCCTCCATTCTTCTACCATTTTCGAATCACCCCGCATGCCCCTTTCCATTTTGGAATTTCCCCCCATACAACTCCGGACGGGGGCAGTGCACAGGTCCGCGTTAACACAACCTTTTATTAAACAGTGAACACAATTTGCACGTTTGCAAGAAGCGCACAACAATCTTCCACCTGGTAGTTTCAATTTTCCTCCTTTGCATTAATTACGAACATAATGCTGGCAATCAACACCAGGGACAGAACAGGGATTGTTCAGCAAAGTGTAGCAGGCGTAACAGGACACAGCGTTAATCAGATCTTCTAACAATTGCCGCAGAGATCCGCTATTAGGTAACGTTTTAAAACCGTTAGAATTAAGCTGATTGGCACGTTTTCTATAATTGGACTGGGGTACTGGGCTTCCATCATTAAATTCAGAGTGATGTTGAACTTGAATTGGTCAACAGTTTTGTAATTCATTTTTTGACCAACAAACCTTAAACGAGAGCTAAACCATATAGTTACTTTGTGGATGCACGTAAATTCACAATACTAATTTATTGTTTTGTAAAGTTTAAAAAAAACATATTTAAAGATAACAACTGAAGTTAATAAGCGTCACATGTTTTACCTGGTACAAGTTCTGTACCTACATGTACCAAAATTTGATCTGACCAATCCAACCTAAATAGAACACGTAGACCTCATTTTTTGTGCTTATTTTTGAGATTTAAGCTATTGGTAAAAAGTTATAAGCCAATTTATACCCAAAAATGACCTGTTTCAGCATGTGCAATTTATGATGTTAAGTTTGGTTTTCTTGGTCCGCAAAGAGAAGAGGGTGTCCACCCTTGTGTGAAAGGTAAAAGCTTTTAGGGGGGTCACCAGTCGCAACTTTGGCAAGGGGTTTGGTCCAGACCACCGCTTCCCTGGCTTGACTTTTAAGGGGGTAGACCCAGGTTGGCCAAAAGGTGAAAATAACCTAAGCTTAGGTTCAATTTCAACAGCAATAGAGAAATGGGGTATTTTTTCAAAAAAAGTTAAAAAACCTATAGCGTCATTATAGGTCAAAAATGGCGCCATGATTTTAGGGTACTTTTTTATTTTTTGGCGGGGGGGTAACGGGGGGAAAATTCTCCAATAAAGCGGGGGGGGGGCATTTCCAGACTGTGCTGATTTGTTAAAAAATAAAGCAAAATAAACACATTTAATGTTTTTAATGCTGACCATTATCCTAAAATTATTGCCCATTTAGTGAATTTAACACATAAGCAAAACAATAAAACATAGTGTTAGATGTTCTTTTAATATTTACCAGTTTATGTAAATAAATTTTAAAAACATTAAAAAATTGTATTACAACCATCAATGGGAAGAGGATAAAACTAGGGCGAAAAGTTCGAGCGGCCGAGCAACAGCAGAAGATAAAACTCGGTTGGTTTAAATAAATTGTTTTAAATCTACACTTAACCAAAAATTTATAAAACTTAAGTTTAGTAGTTTTACTTTTACTACATTTATGCCAAAATTTACGGATAAAACTTTTCAATACAGCAAGAATTAAATAAAAATATTTTTATGGTATCATACCAATAACATCTGAGGAAGGTAATTTTTAGGAAGAGTGTTTTGTGGCGTTATTTTTAAATGTTTTTTGAGTAATAAAAAACAACTGTGCTTCTTTTTTATGCGGAAAAAATTTTGTAGCCAGAATTCATTTTTTCAACAGAAAATTATATTGCCAAGATTTTATCCATTATTCTTTAGGAATTTCAACAAAAAGCCATAAATTTATTCTTTTACTATTATGGGGGTATTTTTAAAGACTTCTCTTTAATAGTATTTTTTAAAAAATCAACAAACACATCCCACAAATAAATTTTAAAAAAATAGCTTTAAATTAGGTTTTAGCCTTTGCCCGATTTTTTTTTCAGGATTCTTTTGACTTGTTTTGGCATAGAGGCGAAGTGCAAATTTAAATAGGGTTCTTTTTAACCGCCTGGATTTTATCCCCCGCTATCGCCTGGGAATTTTTGCGGGTTATATCCTTTCCTCCATTGATGGTTTAACTGTGAGCAAAATATGGGCTGGCGGTGTTTGGTGTTTTTTCATATCCACAGTGGAAAATTGCTCCACACATAACACATCTTAAAAATTCTTTCAAACATTTCACTTTATTTGCCTTTATTATTATAATAAAATTATTTCACTTTCTAACAAATAACCTTTTGGTAATTTGATATTCAGACTAATTGAACTTGGGGTTTTTTTCTTTAAAGGTGTGGTGCAGAGTCAAATTTTTGTCTTTGATTGTGATAACATTGGCGCAGTATGTATTGAGATATTGCGTTTTTTGTACAAAAAACCCTCGATTTTTTTGCTAAAAACACAAAATGAAGGAAAGAAAGGTTGAACAAATTTTTCAAAATCACTGCCGTCATTTGGTGTTTTTAACAAAAAAGTTGAGGTGTTTTTTGTACAGGAAACGCAATATTTCGACAAATATTGCACCAATCTTAACGATAAAGGTATCAAATTAAAGTAGAAAGTATTGTCTATCTTTGAGTGCATAATTTGTAACCTAAATCGTTATACCCATTGAGCAATCTGTCACGTACATAATTGTAGAAAAACGCCATTTTTGTGGGGTCATAACTCCTGAACCACTGGAGATATTTTGTTGAAAAAATTTCGTGAGCTATTAGGGGCAGAGGTAATGTTTTCACAAAAAATTATCAAAATCGAAGACAAAAAATTTAAGCGTTTATTGACTCTGCACCCCATCTTTAAGCCTAAACAAACCCTTTAAAATCAACTCCATTAAAAATAATGACTTAAAATTACAAATTTTTACATCACACATAAAGCTTTATATAAAAATACAACACTTAAAAAGGTTGGAAATGAAAAAAACAACCTCTTTAAGAAAAATATAAGGGTCTTAACAAAAATTTTCAGACATGAAGGATTCATATGATCAGATCAAGCCAGAGTGGAAAACAAAACAAAACAACGCTAAAAAGAGTTACCAGGTCTAAAATGGAAAAAGGGGCTATTTTTGACAAAAAGGGGCAAAAGGGGCTATCAAATTTTTCAAAAAATGCCAAAAATTGAAAAAGGGGCTATTTCTAGAGAAAAAAGGGGCTATTTTTTGAACACTAACAATTTTTATTAAATAAGCGCAAAAATAAAGACTACACACATATCTAACCGTATTTTAATCTATTTAAAGCAGTATTCAAGCAGTTATAATGCTTCTAACTTCAATATTAATCAATTAAAGCAAATCAAAATATTTTTATTTAATACCAAAACACTTTTTTTGAATTTAACATTTCAAATTTATACAACTTTTTTATAAGTGTAACTAATTGGTTAAACATTTTTAAATAAACAAAAAACAAATAAATTTTGGAATTAATTTAAAGTTAAAAAAAACCGCTGGGTCTATGAGCATAGGGGGGTAGAATGGGGTCCACCCCCTCCTTAGCCTCAATATTTCGGACCCCCCTTTATGAATTTACTGTCACAAACACGTCAAAATTACTGTCAAAATTCACTGTCACAAACACGGTTTGTAGTAAAAAACAGTACTTTTGTACTCTTTTTATACATAAATAGCCTATTTTAGTATATAAAATATATCCATATCAGGTCCAAAAACTTAAATAAATAATTTAATGTGACTTTGTTTTAGACCTGTGCACTGCCCCCCAGGGTTTTATTGGGAGGGGGCAATTACAAATTGGGGGGCATAGGGGGCAACTTTTTTTGAAATGGGGGGCAATAAAACATTGGGCAAGCAGTGGAGAAAGGAAAAAAAGAGAAAAAAAGGGAAAAAGAAAAAAAGAGAAAAAAGGACAAAAAAAGGCAAAATTTAAGTAGAAATTGTTCTAAAATGGCTTAAAAAGCATTGAAATAGGCTAAAAACTGCACAAAACTGGCGATGATGACGTCATAATATAATAGGTAAAAAATGGCGTCATAATTTTAGGGTACTTTTTCTATTTTTGAGCGGGGGGCAAATCCTTCAATAAAATGGGGGGGGGGTGGCATTTCCAGATCGTGCAAAGGTCTGTTGTTTAAAAACCAGACCCCCCTGACCTCCCTCCAGATGATTTTAAACTGGTTTACCCCGGGTTGACCCCCCAATAAAAAGCTAGAGGCGATACGGGCCCCACTCCTGGACCACTAAATAATAAAAATAATTATAATAATAATCTTACCTTCATTAAAAAAGCCCAAACAAGACATTATTTTTGAGATATGGTCAATCAAGAATGACAAAAAAGCAAAGCCCGAGCTGAACCAAAGTGATAGCAACAAAAGAGGGAAAAAATGTGTTTTTACCCATCCTGGGCAATCAAAAAATAAATAGAAGTAGAAAATTTCTCTCAAAAAGTAATTTATTACTAACAGTGATCATTTTGGTACAATTCCCATAAGCATCTCAAAATTTAATTTGATCAAACCTAAAGTAAAATACACTTATAAAACTTATTTTTACACTAAATCGGACAGGCAGACTTGGTTTTTTTGGTTATTTTTAAGATTTGAGCCTATCGAAAAGAGTTATGAACCAATTTATACCCAAAAAATGACCTTTTTCAGCAAACAATAGAAAAAATAGAATAGAAAAAATAAAATAGAAAAAATTTAATAGAAAAAATTAGTAAACAAATAAATTTAATTAAAAACTATGTTTAAACAATGGTAAAAGTCTAAAAAACTCAAAAAATGTAGAAAAAACTTAAAAGTGACATTGACCACCAAAAACATGGACAACAAAAGTTGTTTAGCTTTAAATGCGGATTTTAACTCAATTTTTTTTCCGATTTTTTATTCCTAAACCTAAGCAAAACCTAAAAAACAAAAAAAAAATTGTAATTGATGTTTATTAAAATAATTTGTTTTTCATGAATGCAAATTCTTTTCATAACTAAACTATGGTAGGTAAAAAAATTTCTTTAATAACATAAGTTATACATTCCAAAAAAGGTCATTTTTGGATATAAATCGGTCCATAACTCTT
The DNA here is from genome assembly GCA_030248175.1 of Microlaimidae sp. YZB2_3. Classification (NCBI taxonomy): domain Eukaryota; kingdom Metazoa; phylum Nematoda; class Chromadorea; order Desmodorida; family Microlaimidae; species Microlaimidae sp. YZB2_3. The sequence goes on along the minus strand of JASAMX010032181.1, from coordinate 12,367 downwards.
AATGGTAAGCTTAAATCTCAAAAATAATTACAAAAATCAAGTCTACAGGTCCAATTCCGGGTATAAAAATGTTTTATAAGCGTATTTTACTTTAGGGTCAGTCGGATGCCTATGGGAATCCTACCAAAGGGTGGACCCCACCCTACCCCCCTGTTCATCTATTAAAATCTGTCAATTTCTTCTAATTTTTTAGCACAGCGATTTTCAACAATGATTTGTTTTTTTGCAAAAAAAGAAATAAGCAGGTTTTTCTGCAACAAGACCAAAATCTTGTTTTTTTTACATTGCAATTATTTTTACATAAAAAAATCGCGCAAGTGCATTTTTTTGTAAAATTAACTAAAATTAATGAATTAAAATTAACTATGAAAATAATAAAACACAAAACACACTCGTATCCATTTGTCAATGGCGCAGTAGCGCCTCGTTTGTATCCAGCGCCGTTTTCTCACCAAGGACTTGGAGCTACGCTCCAGGCGAAAGAGTTTGTTGAAATTGGTTGAAATTTTGTCTTTAAACATCTAATTTTCTACATCTCGTCTTTGAAAAGCTCATTTTTTAAACATCTCGTCTTCGGAAAACTCATCTTTTTACATGCAATTTTGTAACTCATTTCATCCATTTTCCAGTTTTCGTCTAAACCAAACCATAAAGTTTTGCTTGATTTTTAGGTTTCGCTTAGGTTTAGGAAAATAATAAGGTTTTTACTCTTTAATTAAAAAAACAGACTATTAAATACAAATTTACTACAATAAAATTTTGCTTATTTTCTAGGTTTTGCTTAGGCTTAGGTTCACAATTTTTCTAAACAATTCATTGAAAAAAAATTTATCCTGATAAAATTTAACTTGATTTTTATGTTTTGCTTAGGCTTAAGATAAAAATGTTTTCAATCCATTGCTTAAATCGTACAATACGTCAAACTCGCCTTTTAAAAAGTATGTACAATATGTTAAAAGACGTAATGCAGAAGACAAAACTTAGCTTAAGCCTAAGCCGAAGCCCATTCCACGCGGCCGGTTCCCGGAAATTTTGCCTTTTACAATACGTCTTTTAACATCTCGTCTTCTACATCTCGTCTTTGGAAAACTTGTTTTTTGGATGTGATTTTGTAAACGCACTTTTCAAAAGACAAGTTTCTCCTATTTTTTGACTAAAGCAATGTATCGAAAACCTTTCTTCACCTAAACCTAAGCAAAACCTAAAAATCAAGTAAAATTTTTGTCATGATAAACTTTTATTAAATGATTTACTCAAAAAACTGAGAACCTAAGCCTAAGAAAAACCTTAAAATCAAGCAGAACTTTATCATGGTAAATTTGTAATTAATGGTGCTTTTTGAACTGAAGAGTAAAAACCTTATGTTTTTCCTAAGAAGCCTAAGCAAGACCCAAAAATTAAAGAAAATTTTATCATTAGGGTGGAAATTCGCATTTTTGAAAGTAGGTTTACAAAATCGCATCCAAAAGACAAGTTTTCCGAAGACGAGATGAAGAAGACCAGATGTTGAAAGACAAGTGAAGAAGCAATTTCCAGACACCCACGCGCCACGCGGCCTAATACAAATATTTAGCTGCGCAGCTAAAACTCATTTCCGAAATCACCAATAATGGTTGTATCATTTCACCAGTATTTTGCGGTAAATTTTTCAACGATTTTTCTACTCTAATTGCTTTTGTATTTGACATTTCTTATGTAAATATAAACATTTTTCGTATCAAACAAATAAGAATTTTTAATTACATATAGTTTTGAAATTTCTAGTTTTTTTGCCAATATTCTGCTGAGTTATTTAAATTTTTGGAGCATTACCCGTTTAAAAAAAAGTTGCATATTTATTCTTGTACCAGAAACATTTCCTATGTATTTAATATTAATTTCGCTTTAATTGATTAAGCATCTTTAATTACATAAACCTTCCAAGTTTGAGGTCATTTGACTAATTTTCAGTGGAGTTATAAAAATTTAAAGACAGTGTTAAAAAATTTTTTTTTTTCAAGTACATATCCGCTTTTTAGAAGTCAGTCCTATTATGAATATACACACATTTATTGTCAATCAATTATGCAGACTTTTTTACATAAGTCGTTTAAGTTTTTAGCGTATTGAATACTATTAGGCTGAGTTATTTCAATTTGAAGTCAGTGTTAGGCTTCTAAAACACTTAAAAAATTTGCATATTTGCTGCTGTAAGGTACACTTACTCTGTGTAAATACACAAATTTATACTAGTAATCGATAAAGCAGGTTTAGTTACATATATCTTTTAATTTTTGAATTAATTGATCCATAAATAGCTAAGTTATTTAAGTTTTAAAAAATCTAGCATAATGTTGTGCCCCTGTTTTTTTTATCAACCTAACTTGATTATAGACTCTAGTACAAGACATTTTCTTTATGCAAAAACTAATGTTTAACACCATTCAATTAAGCAGAATTCATTACGTATATGGTTAAATTTTAAACTTTTCCCGCAATAATTGACTAAGTTATTACAATTTAAAAAAAGCGTTATGTCCGATTTTTACCAACTGCCCAAATTTGTATATGCACTTTTATACAAAATATGTTTTTTTATTTATTACTTTTTATACATTAAACGATTAAGCACAACAAATTACATACACTTTGAAAATTTTAAGATAATTGGTTAAGGTTTGACCAAGTTATTCAAATTTTAATTAAAAAACTACAAAATGAATGATCCGGCCATAATACCAGTGCCCCTGGAATAACAACCTCAATTCTCACAGCTGTACAATCTCACATCTTTAATCCAATATCACAATTTAACCATGCAATCTTAAAACCAAGTGTTTTTCTTGCAACTAAAATAACGCGTTTTCAATAAAATTTTGTTTTGGTAAATGTTTCATACATGTACCAAAATTTGATGTGACCGATTTAACTGTAAATGTAAGTTGTGAAACATTTTTATAGCCTAAATAGAACATGTAGACCTCATTTTTGTGGTTATTTTTGTAATTTAAGCTAGTGGTAAAAAGTTATGAGCCAATTTATACCCACAAAACGGCCTTTTTCAGTTTGTGCAAATTATGATATTAAGGAAAGAATTTTGTAAACCAACAAACTAAATTAAAAACCATGTTTGAACAACGCTAGAAGTCTAAAAAACTCAAAGTTTTCAAAAAAATTGAAAATTCTAAAGTCACACGCAGACCTGTGCACGGTCTGAAAATGCTCCCCCCCCCCATTTTATTGGAGGATTTGCCCCTTCCCCCCCGTTTTATTGCCCCCCCCGCCAAAAAATAAAAAATTACTCCAAAATTATGACGTCATTTTAGACCTATGATGACGCCATCATCGCAATTTTTTTGCAGTTTTTAGCCTATTTCAATGTATTTTAAGCCATTTTAGACCTATTTTTACCTTATTTTCACTTTTTTTGTCCCTTTTTTCCATTTTCCCTTCTTTTTTTATCCTTTTTTTCTCTTTTTTTTTCTTTCCAGTAAGTTTCCACACTAGTGGAAGATAGCCCAAGAGCTAGCGCCATGTTCCCATTGACACTTTCACTCTCTAAACAATCGGTATCAAATACCATATGGGCCGGAGTGTTCTCCAAAGGGGACGTGGGTTTATTTAAAGGGTCCATGCTACCCTTTTGTGTTTTATGGGGGCATTTTGTCTTTGAATAGCAGACAAACCCACTCGTGGAAGGGGGAGAGGGATCAGTTGAAACGGTAGGACCAATTTGGTTTCCTTCATCATTGGGGTCTAAGGATGCAGCATGTGGATGAGCTGTAACCGCGTTACGTTCCATAATGCGTGGTAAGTGGGGCTACTACAAGGAACTTAAATAGTAAATATGTGCTATATTTTGAGGGAACCTGGTCCCCTGAGCACTAAGGTATATATAATATATATAGAAAAATGGGGTTATTGTATATGTGATAGCGCTATAACCGCTTTACCGTGTCAGATTTAGATTTGTTTCATAGGAAAGCAGATCTAAAAGTAACACGTAAAGCTAGAATGTTAATACTAACTCATAGGAGTTATACTTACATTCCGTAAGGTGTTAATAACACGCTTTTAAGTTGTTATTTAGCATGAAAATTGTGCGGTGCTCAAAAATGGAATTGCTGCTTAGGCAGATGGACGCTACGTGGCGCTGGTGTCGCCACAAGGGGTGTGCGTTACGTTTGCAGCCAATGACGACTTTTTTCCCAAAAACTCTTTTCCTTTTTGGGAAAAGAATATTCATTTTCTCCAAAAAAAATTATTTTCACTTTAAAGATCTTACGAATTTAGAGTTGTGAAACTTGATAATCCAAGAGAGAAAGTTTATTACGCATGACCAGCAGGATCAGTCAAATATACCACACAGTTACATCTTATTACACATATTTATTTCCCCGTATCATGTGCCATCCCTGTAGTGGTAACTGTGTCATTCCCTCTTTTTAAAGCTGCCATTCCCAAGGTACTAATTACCTTGCAGCTTTGAGCAACTCTTAGCCCGGCATATCCGGTACCCTACGCAGTTAAGTCCCATAACTGCCAGCCCCACAAGGTTGAAAGACCTCGTGCAACCCCTTCCACCGTGATACAACCCCTTCCCCTTGTTTATTCCTCGTCCACTTCTTTGCGTACAGTCTCCTCCCACCTCGCGAGATCAGCTCTTAGCCCCATACACAAGTGTTCCTTTTATTCTCCGCACAGGGAAACTTTCTATCCCAAAATAAAGTTTCCGCCATGCCCACACTCGTTCCTCTTCACTTCACTCATCGCCAAAAAAGGCAAGATTAATATCGTTGCCAAGGATAACAAGTGAGAGAAAGCTCACATGTTGAGTATTTAACACAAACCCCGCTGCAGGTGAAGCTATGTCCTCATTGGCTGTCAATCTAACACACACCTCTTGTGACAACACGAACGCCACGTAGCGTCCGTCTGCCCAAGCAGTTAAATTCATTTGGAGCACCGCACAATTTTGTGCATAATAATATTTTTTAGCGTTCTTATTAACACTTTACGGAATGTTAATATTTGGCCTGATGAGGTCTTTACGTCCGAAACACGTGTCGTCTATATAACTCCTATGAGTTAGTATTAACATTCTAGCTTTATGCGTCTTTTTTAGTTTTGCTTCCTATGAAGCAAATCTAAAATTTACGCGATAAAGCCGTTGCAACGTTGAATTATACACATTAACATATCAGTTAATAAACAGTTTAAGTGCTCCTAAAAGTATTTAATGTACCTATTTTTACATACTTTTATCTACCTTCTTAATGTCATCTTAGCTACCAAATATTAAACGCAGTGCGTCCTGCCTATTTCCTTAATAGTTACATACTGCGTCTTTATACCCCAGTGTCAATGGAAACCTACTATTATGCAAATGGCATTAACCCGTTTTTGTAAGCATAAAAAAGGCTAGTATGGGTACTCCATAAAAACGAAAATCCCACTCCAAAAAAGAATTAGCCTACATCGTGCTACATACGGAGCTATAAAGTAACTATGTTGATGGGAACATGGCACTAGCTCTTGGTCCTTCTCCCACTTGCGTGGAAACTACTTTTTACATACCTTTATCTACCTTCTTAATGTCATCTTAGCTACCAATTATTAAACGCAGTGCGTCCTACCTATATCTTTAATAGTTACATACTGCGTCTTTAGACCCCAGTGTCAATGGAAACCTACTATCATGACAATCGCATTAACCCGTTTTTTAAGCATAAAAAAGGCTAATATGGGTACTCCATAAGACGAAAATCCCACTCCAAAAAAGAATTAGCCTATATCGTGCTACATACGGAGCTAGAAAGTGACTATGTCGTGGGTACATGGCACTAGCTCTTGGGCTTTCTTCCACTAGTGTGGAAACCTACTACCCCTGCTTGCCCCCCCCCATTTTATTGCCCCCCCATTTCAAAAAAATTGCCCCACCCCGTGCCCCCCATTTCTGGAAATTGCCCCCCCCCTTCTAACCCCCGGGGGGGGGGGACAGTGCACAGGTCTGCACACGGACCACCAGAAACATGGACAACAAATTTTTTTTGGTTTTAAACGCTACTTTAAACTTAGTTTTTCACCAATTTTTTGTTCCTAAGCCTAAGCAAAACTTAAAAATCTAACAAAATTGTAATTAAAAAATTTGTTGGTCGCATAAACCACCAAAAACATGGACAACATCTTTTTTATTTGACTTTAAAAGCCAATTTTTGAGAAGTGTCCATACCCCACAATTTTTGCAATTTTTAGCCTATTTCAATGCGTTTTAAGCCAATTTAAATATGTTTTTACTTGCATTTGGCTTTTTTGTCTGTTTTTTTTTGCTTTTTGTATTTTTTTTGTTTTTTTTTCTCTTTTTTCTCTTTCTCCTCTGCTTGCCTCCCATTCTATTGCCCCCTTGTTTTAAAAAAGTTCCCCCCCCCTTTTAGAGTTGCCTCTTCCAACAATAAAACCCCAGGGGGAGGGGCAGTGCACAAGTCTGAATGAGCAACTGAACATTTCTGATTCTAAATTACAACAGTCCTCCACATAGAAACACCTTGGACCAGTCCACTCTACTTTTTTTCATCTAAACATATGTGCCTGGGTAGAAATCACCGCTGTTTCCTGCTTCATAGAGCATGTTTGATAGGTTATTTTTCATGGCTACTATATTATTTTCAGTACTATTTATATTTAGTGTCCGTGTGCCATAGGTGATGGGGGCTCTACCTCCTCTTAAAAAATCAAAACTGCCAGTGCCAACATCCCTCCCCATGAAATTTAAGAGGTTTTAGCACTAAACAATGCTACAAATAAGGGTTTTGTGTTATAGCCAAAAAATTCTTAAAACACCCTTTTTCTTCTCCAAAATTTGGGGGATTGGTCTGGTATATACCCAAAAAATGCAAAAACCTGCCCTCCTATGTAGTGTGTATGTGTGTGCAATATATTGTTTGTTATACTTTAGAAAATGTCACTTGAAAATTTATTAAACGAATATAAATATGAACAGTACATTGATATTGAAAGCTTTGGTGAAATTGGTATTGAAAGCTTTGGTGAATCAAATGTATGTTTAAATATATTATATTATATTTAAAACTGCGAGTAAAACAAAAGATACAACTGTTATTCTGTACAGCATAATTAAAGGTTTTGAGTACAACAGCACTCATCATCAGTAATAATAATAAAAATTCTAAAAGACAAATACAAGCATGGGCGTAGCCAGGGGGGTATAGGGGGTCTAGACCCCCCTTTGGGTTGGCAAAGGGAAAATTTTTGGGTTAGACCCCCCTTTTGGGTCGCCAAGTATAAAAATTTGGATCTCTAGAATGACCATTTTGTAAAAAAATTTCCTGCGCTTCGCTCTGCTCAGCACTTGATTAATTATATAGTGTCCACTTCTAAATTTGTGTTATCTTGTTTTGTGATCTTGGTATAACCACGCTGGACCCACCCCATTCTTAATGTTTTAATTGGTCTCCAGTTCCAAATTTGTGTCACTTTGTTTTGTATTCTTGATACAATCACGCTGGACAGCCCCCCCCAGTGGCGTGCCAAGAGGGGGGCAGTGGACCAGCCGCTCCCCCCCTCAGTGGTGTGCCAAGAGGGGGGCAGTGGACCAGCCGCTCCCCCCCTCTCCTGAAACCAGCGCATCCAAATTTTTTTGTAAGGGGGGAGGGACCCTTACCTTTTTTGAATTTTAGGAGAGAATATTTTTTTTTAATATTAAAACAGAAACTTTCCTGATGCCTTCCAAAAGCATATTAATAGTCAAAAAACCAAATTTTCGCCGCCTTGTGGGTAGTTTAAATTGACAATTTATCTTAGTTTTTCGATTTCAAATCGATTTTGCTGCTTAATAGTTAAGGCATACATGTTAAATAAAACTACTATAAAAACTATTAACGTTTTAAACACATGTTTTAATTGTATAGGGTTGAACCTTAAATTTTGCATTAATTATCATCTGGAATCAAAATTTCTAGTGTATTTTAGCACTTTAAATTAAAAATTTCCCCCTGGGGGGGGGGCATTCTGCCTCCTGGACCTTTCCCCCTGACAAGAGGCTCTGCCCCTTGACCCCGCTGGGGGCTCTTGCCCTTCAGACCCCTCATTTCTGGGGGGCTGCCGCCCCCAGTACCCACCCCCCCAACCTGCCTCCCTAAATTAAATCCTGGGTATTCCACTGAGCTTCCCTTTAGATTGTTATATAGTGGGATTAAAAATTTAAAGGTTAGGAAAAGTAATTTTAAAAACATTTTCTTGCACTTTGCATTGCACAGTCAATTATATTTGTAATTTAGTGTACTCATTTTTCAGTTGTTAATGTATTAGAAATTAGAAATTTTTAGGTATCAAATTGTTTGTAAAAATTTTTTTCTTTGTTTTATGGATTTTTGTAATTGAATATAATTGGAAAATCATGAAGTATGTGACATTAACAAGGGAATAAATACTCTGCGTGAAGCGCAGAATTTTTTTAGCCCTTTTATAACGTTTAAGTTTTGGACCCCCCTGGATCCCACCTTTTGGAATTTTTGTTCAGGGTTGGACCCGCTCCCCCCCTTTCCAAAATCTTGGATACGCCCATGAATACAATCAATTCTTTAAAATGACAAAATACTTAAAAATTTAGGTATAAAATAAATATTACAACTTATAAACATACTAAAAAAAGAAATTATGAAAAATATATAAAATATAGGAAACTATAAAAAATTGTAGCAGGCGCACAAGGGTCAAGCCGGTAATTGAAGGTCTTGTGGCCTGGTACACACGGTTTACTTATCGTACTTATTATAAGACCTATGCTGCGCTTTCCTTAATTAGGCTCAGTTGGTTTTTTCACTATAAAGAAGTTTGCACAATTAACCTTCAGTGTTTGACCTTGCGAAGGGGGGAACACATGACACATCCTCTTGACCGGGGGGTCAAGTCGGTTCACGGAGTTGGGTTAGGGTTAGTTGAGTTGAGTTAGTAAGGGAGGTTGAGAAAAGGAGGAATTCTTTTAGAATTCCTTTTCAAATATTTTCCACAAACTAGACGAGATATTTCCGAATGCTGCCAAATTGCTGAGCGAGGACCATATCCAATTTAGGAAAATACAGTTTTACACTAATTAATACGGTAAAACATTACCGTGTTGGGGCAGAAAAATAAGAGCGATATGGGCCTCGCTCCCGTCAAAAAGTTAGAACTAAAATTTTGAACGAATCTCTCCGAATATTGGAAGAGAAGTAAAGGTTATCGTCGGCTTAGTTAGCGGTGGGTAAGGGACTGGTATGAAACATTAAAAATACCAGTGCGATTTTAGAAGCTTATTTGCGAAGTCTGATGGTGTCAGACTTCTACAAAAAGTTATGCAGCAAAAAGCTGTAAGCTCGATTAGTTCGTTGAGTTCAGTAGCCTCACTAAGGTAATTTATTTACTGAAACCTTGAAGTAACGGGGTTGAAAATTAAGAGTGATATGAGACCCGAGCTTTGCTCAAGTCCTTCAAAAAGTTACTTCAAGACCTCAACCACAGTGTGCTTGAAAAATATGAAGCTACCGAACTGGGAAAGAACAGCATAAGTACAGGTGTTAATCTTGTCGTGGGGTTTAGTTCTCAACGAAACATTAAAATTACTAGTGCAATTTTAACGTCTCGTTAAGGGGAAAAAGTGAGGGATTGGATTAAGGTCCGGGTTCCGTGGTTCCAATGTGTCGTGTGGGATTCTGTATCGAATGTTTTGGTTGTGATTTTAAGCTTAGTTTGTTTTTACGTGGTAAGTGCCTAGTTTACGTATTTTATGAATTAGTTGCTGCGTTGGCAGACAGATTACTTACGGAGATAAGAGGTTACACAACAGGTTACACAAAGAGTTTATTTATGGCTAATTTACACAAGTATAACAGACCGCGTTGCGGTGAGCAAAAGAGCAGTATTGAATACAGCGCATTTTGAGCAATTGTTGGTTAACTGAGCGAGCAAAAGACTAAGTTTAAAAAGCGCTTTAAAAAGCGTTAAGGCTATACTTTTAGCCGTTTTAGAGAACACAAATTAAAGTTAGAAAACAAATAAATGATTACTTTTTCTAATTTAGTTAGAGGCTATTTTTGGACTATATTTTATTAATTGAATTTTTAAGAAATTTACCCTATTGAAAAACAAAACGATATTTTTACGAAACGGTGGGTGTCCTTGACGACACACCACCGAGGGTTTATGTAACCTTCTATCTTAAACAAAAAGACTACCAATTAAGTTGGTAGGTTACGTTACGTGCAAAGTTCTTTATGGGATACCTGTACCAGTTCGTGGCCACTCCACCAATTTACTTCAAAATTGTCGCCCTAATCTCAAGGAGAATCCACAGACAGCCACTGTGAATTCCCCGCTTAACACACACGTCCTTACCTAAGTTGGCCGAAACCAACTACAGCGGTTGGCATCTCAAAAGGGATATTGTGAATATAACAAAGGTAAAAATATAAGTACCTATGCCGGGACTGCCAACAAGGGTTCCAATTCAGATGGTAACAACTGGTCACGAAGTTAAAAGCGCAAACAATAATTACGGAACCCACTGGGCCCACGCACCGCGTGGAGCGCACATGCTGCTATAAGCGATTGTTTTGACACGCGCGGCGACAGGCGCGGGCTACTGTAATTTGATTACAGCGCGTACATTAATATATTTTAAAAATGTTTAAATTGAAATGAAAACGTGGTTGAACGCGAGTGTAGTGACCACTTAAGAAATGAATTAATGTTGTTAATTTGATTTACCCTAAACTGCTCAACGCTATCCGCCACACCTCCCCCACCAGTCCGTAGCTGTCCCCAGCTAAGGGAAGCATACCGACAGTGGCAAGATGTGCAGTTTCTAGCGGAGCACCTTACCTACGAAAAGAAAACCCTTTTTGTAATGACGTGGTGTTAGCAGTTAGCGGCTGAACACCTTAGGTAAATTTCTCGCCTCTTTTAACTAAAGACACACAAAAACAAATACATACACATATACATATACAAAGGAATTACGAGTAACAATTACAAAAACACAAAACTAGTAGAAGTACACAATATACGATATCACAATGCGACTTTAAGGCACAAAAAATACAAGTATGACAATTAAAAATACATGTAATTAGTAAGCGAAATCATCGGTAAGTATCGGAGGTAGCGGTGGCGTATAGCTTGAGCAAAATTAGAAAGTCTGTATCACTTGAAATAATATTTTTTCTTATAAAAAGTTTGTGAACAGCGAGTATGGAGAAAGACTAGTGTTTGTAAATAGCGAATGCTGACGAAGGCTAGTGTTTGCAAGCGACAGAGGGAAGAGAGTTTTTATTGTTCATCCATATATTGTGGAGACCCTTCTTCACTATCATTATCGTCGTCGTATAAGGGTCCAGCGTCGATCTCTTCCTCTGCCGGTTCATCAGTCGCGATCTGTTGGATCATCTGAGCGCGACTCAGTGGAGGGTCCTGAGAGAAACTCGCTGTACTCGCAGAGACCTGAGAGGTCGTGGCCTCCGCCTGGGTGGACTCTTCCGCAAATGCTGCAGGATTGGGAACAGTATTGGTCAACGCCGAAGCGGCGTTGGATGGTCGGGGTCTGTGTGTTTCAATTGGGACCAGCAACGGGTGCTGCTCGTCGGGATCGCGAAGCACTACCCGAGGTTTGGGACCTGAACGATCGACAAACATCGCGAGGTTCTGGCGAAGTGGAGGGAGATCCCCGACCCGTGTCTCTTGCAGATGCTGGAGGCGACGCTGACGCTGCCTCTCCTCCTCTTGTAGCAACGGAAGACAATGCGGATGAGTGCACAGAGGTTGTCCGCAATGACGAACCACGGGTAATTGACCCATATGGAACAAAGGATTCGCTAAATTAAAGAACAATAAGTAAAAATTCAACGATTACCTCCGCTACTGTACCCGTACCAATAACACATTTATTACATATTTACACATTGTAACAAATTAATTTAGGTACGAGTATGTACAAACACACATAGATAGAAAGGAAAAGGAAACTGACTAAAAAAATACAAAAGTATTATAGAAATGGAAAGAAAACACTAAACAAATATAAAATTGGGAAAATTAAAGATATTTAAAAGGATTAAGTAAGGTACAATTAATACACATTATAAAGGAAACAGTAGTTACAACAATTATATACGGTTACAAAATAGCGATACTGTAAGCCAATAGTTATGCGAAAATGGCTTTTAACCTGTGTTATGTTGCAAAAATTTGCAATAACCGTTTATTTTAAAGTTTTTCGAAGGTTATTGGTACGGCAAGTAGTGTAAAGGTTTTATTTTATTGTGCGAATACGTTACGCTGTCGTATAGTGTAGCACTGTAAAAACAATAGAATTAAATAAAATATAATACAACCT
>JASAMX010032179.1:0-34406 GCA_030248175.1 Microlaimidae sp. YZB2_3 | reverse complement strand
ATGATTTCCTGGTAATTCAAAAAGCGAGCGAGTCGACTGGCTTGGGCTTGAAGTTGGATAATCCAACACATTTAAAATGAAAAATTGACCCGCAATTATAGCATGTTATAGATGATTGGAATAACTCCCGGAGTTTTTGCCACAAGATTTACAAATTTTGAAACTTGGTGGCGTATTTACAGTGTCACAATGTTCAATCATCTGGATTCCATGGCGTATTTTAAAAACAGAAGGCATTTCGGCAAAAAAAGAACTGGAGCAGGCGACCTTCCAACGAAAGAAAAGGGCTGTAGGCAAAGATTTAGAAGAAAAAACGGGAAGAAAAAGAAGATTAAGTTTCAACTTTGAAAAGTTGCATGGCTAGCCCAGTGATATGGAATGGATAGAGTTCTTAGCTGGATTAGGAAAAAACCAAGGAACCCGAAAATGAGGAAAACTGTCGCTAAAAATGGCCAAAAAATAAAGTTACCACTGGAAATCCAATGTTTTTTTCGTTAAGTAACCAATTAAACGGGTAAATGTGCCATTATCGAAACGAAAAACAAATAGTATTAGGCGAAGAGAAAATGTACAACCGCATATAATTAAACAACGTGGGTGTTGTTAGATGAGCTCTGAATTTTTAGCGGTGCGTAGCACAGGGGTGAACCCCAGATATCCACCGGTTAATATCATTTATGTTTATATAAAGTTGAATATTTGCCGTTTTTCTGGGTTTTTAAACCCATAAAGTTAATGTTTCATTTTTAGCATATAGTTTTGATTTGCGTCTACTGGCTCGGTTTATTCGCAACCCATTAAGGTTTAGAATAAACACAGCCCACCATATTATTGGAGGAGCTTTGACATATTTGAGGTATATAAGACAAGTTTGGAATCTTTAATTCACCTTTAAATGTGGATAGTTAGCTATGTATAAATATAAAGCTACTTTAAATACAATCTGGTTTAAACTATTAGCTGAAAGCATTAAAGTCCCCAGGCCCCACCTAACTTAGCTTAATAAGCTAAATCTATATTACATTAATATAAAACATTAAAGTTCTCAGTATGCTAAAATTCCCCTAGATTTGCTTCAGAGTTAGATTGACTAATCCCTGTTCCCTGTTTGTAAATTTCCTGTTTGCTGTGGTTGGCTTGTTTTTTTATCGTTTTTGGGGTAGGTAGGTTTTGGGCCTTGTCCTTCTCTTTTTTACGCTTTATCATTTATACCTTAGGAATTCTAGTGAGCACTACATGAACGCCGGTGTAATCGTTCAAGTTTTTTCACGCTACATAAACATTTATCCTGCGGGGGTTCAAGTGAGCACCCAATGGACGCCGCTGTACAAATGAAGATCTTTCAGTGTCACCTACGCAGAAATAGTTCATATTTTACGCAAAAAAATAACCTTTTTGAAAATTATTTGATTTGTATTAAAAAAGAAAATACTGCGGATAATTTTTTGTATTTTTTTGATACACAACTTTTAAAAAATAAAGCATTTTAAAAGGTTTTTTTAAGTTTTAAAACTGGGGGCAAAACTGGGGGTAAATTGAGGCAAAACTGGGGAAAACTCCAACACGTAATTTGGAATTTTGCATTTTTATTATTATTATTTTAATGGTTTTAATAATTATATGTCTTGTTATGCCTTTATCTATAAAATCCTGAAAATAATTTTAGTATAATTAGAAAATAATTGGATCAAATAATTTAGAAAAGAGATTCATTTTAATTTATTGTAAAACTAAATACATGTAAGTTTTAATACATAGTTTCTCTTTTTTTTAAATATGGCACCTAGTGCACTGAAAACATGATTTCTCATTACAAAATTATAAAGTAAAAAAATAAAACTGCTGAATATGATAGGAAGTATATTTTTAGCGCCAGGTGTTACATCTTAATTTTTGTGTGTTCTAGATATTGTTTTATTGCATTGGAATTTTTTTGATTGCCGATATTACCATTCTAAGCCGAATGGACAAATATAGCACAGATGGGTTTATTGTGGACGCATCAGTCAGAAGAGCTTTCGCGGGGCCTGTGCATTTGAAGTCGAGATTTAGCAGCGGAAAAATTAAAAAAACCGTGTCCAATTTTGAACTAAAAAGACAGAACTCTGATAAATCACAAGGAGAACTGAAAAAAAGAAAAAATAATAGGAAATTAATCGTAAAGGAATTAGACCCTTATGATGATATAGATTTAGAAATGTGGAAAAAATTAAGTTCGGTCGGAACAGATAAACAAAAAATGCATATTGCTGCCGAAAAACTTAGCTAAGGATTAAAACTTTTTTAAGATACCCTGTCAGTTTTTGTTTATAACTCGTGCCGTACGTGACGGACAGAAGCAAACTATATTTTGGGAGAAAGGATGTTTTTTTCGGTCAGTTCGGTATCCTCAACATTTTTGGTAAACCATTCCACGGCGAGATATGCTTCGTTGAAAAAAGGCATTTTAAAAGAGTTTTTCCCAATTTAACAGAACCAGAGTTAATATTACGTAATAAAAATTTAACTCAAGTTATATACACCAAATGTACATGCCCACAAAAATTTTCAGCGAAATCCCTACTATTGAAATTTTTTAATTTGGTTTTATTACTAAAATTGTTGAAATAAAAAATAAAAAGAAGTGATAGTAGAGATTTCGTTAAAAACTTAAAAACTGACTCGGAATTATGGTACAACTGCTGTGTTAAAAGTTGGGAACAAACTAATTCCTATCAAATGACTAAACTTTCATTTATATTTTTTTGATTTGACGTGGGGAAACTACATTTTGAAACGTTTGTTTAAAACTGGCTTTTAAGAAAAAATGCTTAGACGGAGCAGTAGCGGAGTGGTTAGAGCGTCGGACTCGGAATTCCGGAGCTCTAGGTTCGTGTCCTCCTGGGCAATATTTTTAACCTCAAAAAATGTGTTTTTTTTAATTTTTAACTTTTTAATTAAAAAAGTGTTCATTATTCAATACTGTATTCAACCTCGAGTACCGGTTTTGAGGTCGTTTTGAGGTAAAACCGGTGTATAGTCAAAATGCCCCCTAAGGGAGGGGGTCGCAACTTCCCTAGTGCCCCAGGGGGGTCGAAATGACAAACGGAGGTAGGATTGGTTTATCAGGACTTCCGAAAACCCCCCGAGTACATGTTTTGCGCAAAATTGGTAAAATTTTTGTAACTGTATTGTTCTACCTTAAACTTAAAATTTGACTTTGGGGACTGAGAAAACTTTTTAATTGGCCAGGTTTTAATTCTGGTGATCTCCCAAAACAATAATAGTTTAGGAATACTTTGTAAAAACTTAAATAAATGTGATATTTTCTTAGCAACACAGCTGCTACTGTAATACCGTAATATTCGTTTTATGATATTTGTTTTAAATTATTTAATTTGTAGCTGTAGGACAGGAGTTTACTTAATTCAACATATAATCAAACGTTTTATATTGGTTCAAACGCAAGTTAAAACTCCTGTTGTTGTTGCTGGTAATTTATCTACTCTTGGCTTAACACAAAGGGCAAACTATAAAACAAACCCAAAAACGAAAATAATTTCACTTACCTTAAAACCTCAGGGGTTAAATCTAACCCGCCTAAAAGAGGCCAAATTATCCCCATCGTGTGGACCTTTTTGTTAGCTTGTTTTGCTTTTTTGTATGTACGAAAAAAATGTCAATTGTTAATCCCTACTTCCTGGGGTTGAATTGTTTTAACGCAATAGAAAAAATGGAAAGAAACACGAGCGTACATTTGATTTTACGCCTTCCTCTCTTGTGTACGTCAGCTTAATCTTTTAATCAAATTATCTGTTTAAATTTTACAACACTTAGGGGTTTTTTTTTCGCTTTTACTTTGTATGGCAACACCTCTATTTTTATACAAAACACAATTGTAATAGACGTAATCAACTTGTCTTGTCTATTTTTTGTACAAGTCGAAAATAGCAGTATAAAACGTATGTAGCTTGTGATACAGATATCAAATAAGCTTTTTCGATTTTTTTTTAATGACTCATACATGGTACAACTGCAAACAACGTACATAAATATCATAGAATTATTATTAGTAAAAAAATTTTTGTTCAAAGTTGGGATTACAGCAAGTTGGCGACTTTATTTTAAGTTATATTATAAGAAAAACTTACCTAAGTTGAGATTGTAGTAAACTATTTCATTTTTTGTTGATTTTTGGATGACTGATACTGTTATGTTAAATAAAATTTTTAAAGAGTTTGTTTTATTATCTAAAATTTAAACAGTTGAAATAAACCTATTAAATCGGCTACAATTTTGTAACTAAATTCAGTTCTTTTTTCAATTGGCTGGTTTAATGCCTTTGAAAGAAGCCCATTTATGTTCGCCATGCTGTATATAATCTAACTTGTTATTCCAACCGGACACAAGTCCTTCATATTTTTCCAAAGGAAATTTCTAAAAAAACACTCAAAATTAGTTTATTGCAACATGCACAGAAAACATAACTTGCAACAAAATATGGTCAGCGAAAGTGCGCAAATGTGCGAGAGCTAGAACTCCATTCTTAATGTCAGACCAGCGATGACTCTGTCGTTTCAGTCGTAATAGGAGATTTTGAGTAATAAAAAATTCATAATATTATTTATAATTATACACTAACAGTACAATTTTACAACACCAACACTATAAAAAAAATTTTAATACCAGCTGCACATCGCGCAATGAACGAACCTGTTTAATTTTCTTGTGAGCAGTTTTTTTTGTTTCAGGGGTTGATAAAAGGAGCTGTAGCGTTTGAACGCGTAGTAAATCAACTTTAAATTGTTGACATTAGTGATGTTCCTACTCTCCAGTGTCATGCTCCGGAGCTCCGGCCATTTATAGCGAAGGGAGCTCCGGAGCTCCGCCTCTCAATCGAGCGATTTGAGGCTTATTTAAGATTAAAATACAATTTACACTACTCCATTTGTATTCGTAGGACTATTTAAAGAAGAATTGATTTAAGGACTGATTTAAAGAAGTTTTGGAAAAAATTTAGTTTACAAAAATTTTTTGACAAAACAATATAGGCGATCACTCTTTAATTATTCATAGAATTAGTATAAAAATAGGGCGAAGCTCCGGAGCTCCAGGGGTTGCTCTGGAACTTCTAAAAGCGGAGCTCCGCTCCGAATCTCCGGAGCTCAGAGCTCCAGGGAACATTACTAGTTGACATATTGCGCAATTTTTTTTGTCCAAAACTGTATTTTCATTAATTTATCGTGTTTCAATGCGCACGTGGGTGTAAGTTTTCGAGGCGTCAAGGTTTTAAATTAAAACTTGAAATAATGCTTATTTTACCTTTAAAAATTCGTCTTTAGTTTTTTTTAGCTTTTCTAATTCATAAATAAGAATTTCTTGAAATTCATTGGTCAAATCATTGGTTTCTACACACTCAAATCCAGCTTTTTCAAACGCCTATAATATTGATTATTAGTATTTAAAAAGACTTTTGTATAAACAAGTTGTTTTTTCCTATATTTTATTCTTTAAAAAGATCCTATAGTTTTGCTAAATTTTAAACAAGTTTTATGTCAAAATCATTTTAATGCATTCAGATTTTAATAAATTTTACACACAAATCAACGTTTTTGTGAGCCCCCTCCATAAGAAAAAATGTGATCAAAAATAGAATATACACTGGGACTAGAAGCGGGCAAAAACAAAAAAGGTGTTATAAAAAAACTAAATGAAATTGATTATTTTTAAAATGTAATAATGCTTGGCAAAATAATAAGAAAAACTAGCATAAAAATAAAAAAGTCAAAAAATTTGACAAAAATCTATTAAAAACATTAAATAAAAATAATATGAGTTTATAATTCTACGATTAAACCAAAAAAAACTTACATCAACATACACTTTAATTGGCCGCAATCCGTATTGACGTTGAGCAACATAATCCTTAAATTTTGGACGAAGCTCTCCTTCCCCGATACAGTAGTCTGTAAGGAACAAAGTGCCGCCTGGTTTTAGAAATGTCTATAAAAATCGTTATAAGTTTATCTATAGGTATTATTTTTAATGGCAGATGAAGTGTGGTGTGGAGCGGGTTTACCTCAGAATAAACAAAATTTAAAAACACTTAAGCTTTTAAATGGTGATATTATTATTAACTTTTGACTCGACACTCAAGTTCAACATACATTTAAAAATCCTGAATAAGATTCAACTTATAATTAGAGAGCTGTAATTCCAAAAGTGCATTATAAAATGACGTTATTCCCGAACCGAAGAGAATGTTCAACTGAATACACTATAAATTTTTTAACAAAATTTTGCAAAAATAAGCAAAACTTTTTCTTGCTGCAAATTTTCTTGCAGGAATGCATGTGAGTATACTTGTGTTGTATTTTTTTGTTTCTTATATTTTTTGTGTTTTATGACATAAATAAATACTTTATTTTAAACTCGCATTATTGCAGTACACATCGCTGCTACGTAAGAAAAATAGCAAAAACATGTTTGTTTTTGGGTATTTAAAACAAAATTTTGGTCACAACAGTCACACACCCACCCACACCTTCACCCAAACCCATTCCCACACCCACACCTACACCCACACCTACACCCACACCCACAACCACACCCATACCTACACCTAAACTCGGTATTCATGCAAAAAAAATTTTGCTTTTTATTTCGCGTTTTCTGACAGAATCTGGGTTATGTAAATGTAGTTTGATTAACAGCACGTACCCACAATCTTTTGAAAAGTGAATGTTTGTCTGCAATATGAATAATGGAATCCTTGCTATATATTACATCGAAACTGTTTTCCGGAAATTCATAGGCACATGCGTCGGCGATCATAAAATTCACCTTAAAAATAAAAAAAACTTTTGGTTTAAGTTAACGGAATTTTTGGGTCCAGTCCACTGAAAGGTTTTTTGTTTATGTGCATCATTAATTGTTTAAAACTGAAAGCTTTTTCTCGCGTTACCCAATTGAAAGTGAGAATTCGAGAATGTAAACACGTTATTTTTAAGGTTGATTCATAGTTCGTCCAAAGTGTCGAAAGGACAAACATAGCCGTCAAAACGTCGTTTGGACTTGTCCTTTGGACATTTTTGATTGTCTTTTGTTTTTTTTTGAATTGTTTTTTAACACTGAACTGTTTTTGGACTGTCTAAAGGACAGTATTTCAAGTAGCATTCATACTTTTCCCAAATGACAACGTCCAAAGGATGTTTTGGCTTTTCTAAAATTATTCTTTGGGCTTGTCCAAAGGACGTTTTGGCTTACGTATGAACCAGGCTTTAGTAGACAAATTTATTCGCCGCAGATAAGCATTACTGCCTTTTATTGAACTATTCCCACATGTAATAGAAGTTATATGCGTGGCTACGCATTTATTTTAATGTAAACATGCCTTAGCGATTATTAATGATGTTATCGGTCAAATTTATCAAATTATCAAACTCAAAAGGAGTCGACCTCTAAAAAAATTTTAATATATAAATGACCGTAGATGGGAGCGTCGAGTTTTCTTAAAAACCTTTTTGAATAACTGATTTTATAGTTTTAAATTGACTAGTATTCAATTTCATTGACTTAAACATCATATTTGTAATGATACAATAAATGAACTGAGCTAAACATACATGTACGCTACAAGTTTTACCCATACATGGTATTTAGTGATAGGTTTTACTAAAAAATTGTGCAAATGAACTATAACTGTACCCGCTTATCTTTGAGTTTGTCAGCTCGATCAACAGCAACAGAAAGCATGTTTGAGCTTAGATCAATTCCTAATCCATCAGATCCGTACTCCTAAAATTAAACCACTTTCAGATACTAAATAAACGCAATATTATATCAAAAATAACAAAATTTATAACTTGTTATTAGAAAAATATATAATATACCAACATTATATTATTGCTATATTATATTTTTTTGCTATACATTGTTGTTCGTCCGTGTGTCCTTTATATTTTTGTTTCCCATTGATTTAAACCTAACAAAAATAATTTTTTATATTTTATACTCTTATACATAATAAAGTTTTAAAAAATAATAACTTATAAAAAACCGTTAAAAACAATTATTATTTGGTTTTGTGTAAAAATGGAAATTTAAAAAAACGACATTCAAGAAGCGATTGATTTCAAGTGCGATAATTTTAAATGCCAGAATATCCTTGAAAAAATTTTTAAAATAAAACAGGAAAAGGGTGATTATACTTCGGACATAATGTTTAGACAAAAAAATATACACTAATTTAATGGAATGGCAATAAACTATTTCGAAACAAGGATCTGTACACAAAGGCTAGAGTATATCCTCGAGTACCCACTATCACTACCCACTAACAGAACAGTACTATCCTGTACACACTATCCTCGAGTACCTTTGAGGATCAAAGGCTAAAATGGTTTAAGAAAAAAAGTTTTTCATCATAATATAGCAGTATCATGTTGTGTAAAAATTAAATATTTGTATTAATGTCGCTATAAATGTTAGTGGTTGGTTTTTTGTAAAGCAA
This sequence comes from Microlaimidae sp. YZB2_3, assembly GCA_030248175.1. Lineage (NCBI taxonomy): Eukaryota > Metazoa > Nematoda > Chromadorea > Desmodorida > Microlaimidae > Microlaimidae sp. YZB2_3. Next base: position 25,915 of record JASAMX010032179.1, on the reverse strand, counting down.
AAAAATTTTTCAATTACGAAATTAAACATTCCCTCTTTGTAAATTTCCACTTCAAAAAGCGCGTCTAAAACGCCGGAAGGAGAAAGCGTCAGTGCTACTCAATGTTAACTGCTGCTCCCGATCGACTCTAAAGGCTGGTTCATACTTATGACAAAACGTCCTTTGGACAAAGTCCAAAGGACAAAAGTCTATTGGACTTTGTTCAAAGGACAAACACAGCGTCAAAATGTTCTTTGGACTTTGTTCTTTGGATTTTGGGTAAAGGACAAAATCCAAAGAACAACGTGTTCATACTTTTTGTCCTTTGGACTTTTCCTTTTGGATTTTGTCCTTTGGACTTTGTCCAAAGGACAAATTTCAAGTAGCATTCATACTTTGTTAAAGGAAAAAGTCCAAGGGGCGTTTTGACTTATCCAAAACACGTTTTGTCATAAGTATGAACCAGCCTTAAGGCATTATTATACACTGAGACGCTAGACGCAATATACACTCCCGTCTGGGTCGCGATAACAATCGCAAAGGATTAATAACGACATTATACAACGACTAATACAAATCCATTCCAATAATATTTTTTATTTAGTTTTTTACAGTTTATTAATAAATATTTTATTTAAAATTATCTTTTCAGTTACAATTTTTTATCCTTGTGGTTGTGTTTTTTGTAATTTCCAATATTTCTATAGCGTGGTAGAAGCAAATGGTACCAGACCCGCTTAGGCACTTACATAAAAAAATTTAAACAGGGTCCTATGTGTGTGTGCTTTACCTGCTCTGGTTTTTAAAGGAATATATATTTAATCTAAAATTTGATAATAAAACCTAAAAAGTAATTCCCAAGAAAAATAAAAAACCGTGGTTTTGCTATTAATGTATTTTGATATGATTTCTTGATTTTTATGTTAAAAATCAGTAATGAGGAATATTTATTTTTAAATCTACCAGAAAAAAATACAAATTTCACTTAAGTTCTCTAACTATAGGTTGCACCTCAAGTTTACATTTTTTGAAAAAAATAAGGAGTTATACGTTATTATTTGCTTTTTTGTTTGTTTTTTATTTTGTTTGAAATCAATTAGTGTATTTTTAAATACATTTTAAAGCTTTTAAAAAAGCTTGCATGGTTTACTGCGCGTACATTGTATATCGTATTAAACTATATACCTCGGCAATTTGAAAAATATTTCCACCTATGCCGCAACCAATGTCCAAGACTTTCTGTCCTGGTTTCAATTTTAGTTCCGCTAGGAATTTTCCATTTCGGGATTTTCCTCCTAAAAAATACCCAAAACATGATTTAAAAACAAACAATACATAAGTTAAGCTAAAAGCCATAAAACTGTTTCTACCTGTAAAGCAAAAAATATGTTTTGTTTAACTCAAAAAAGACATTTGACTGTATGCCATTTGCTTTTTTTATAACAATAGGTGCTTAAATTCGTTTAAGTTTAAAATTAGAAAATTTCGTTTTACTAACACTACCCTGAAAGTTAATAAGTTTATTATGGTTTAAACTTTAATCACGGATAAAATAAAACGATTGAACTTATAGATTGATTTAATTGATATTTTAAAGAAGACACCTACCTTCTGATAAAGAAAATAACAGTTTTTATGGGTTATTCATTTAAGGCGGAGCCACCAAAATATTGGAGCGAAATATTTTTTTTCCTAACTGGAGATCCCATCTAACATTAAAAACCACCCCTTATTACAGACCAAAGTTTGTATAAGGAAATTTCAATACCTGTTGACGCAAAGGTAAAAATAACAAAAAATTTTGAGCAGCCTAAAAATTTTTCATTTTTTTTAAAGATTACCAAATAAATATTTAAATTTTTTTGGCAAAAACATTAGTACTTTTCGAAACTTCTATTAATTTTGCTATAATTCCAAAATAAGATTTTTTTTTCAAAAGCTTTTAACGTCTTGTTATTAAGTTTTTTCAAACTCACAATGTTTTTAACTTTAATCCCCTTCTTTCTTTTTTCTATTAAAAGGTTTTAAAACATTTTTAGATTATGTTTTACTTTCTTGCTAAGTTTTTGTTAGCAAAATCGGATTTGGTATTATGCGTTCTAATTATACAGTTTCTTAAACGTCATAAATGAACTGTTTTAATTATTCCTCTTATGTCGCCACCCTATGTTTGCACCATGTCAGCAAGACTTAATTTCACTATAATAAAGTCTTAAGATTTTATTTAATTAACAATTCGTTTTAATCTTAGCCAGAATACATCACAAAGAATTAAATAATTTAGACTTTTAAAATATGAATTTAATTTTAGGATATCCGTACATCTAATTTCTAATTCTAATTTAGGACTATTGGAATATTAAATATGATTTTCACGGGAAATAAATTACCTTTTTTATATTTTTTATTAACCAGCCTTAGGTTTGCGCAGTTTTTCCGTGAAAAAAGAGTAACGTTATAACAAATATAACTAAAAAAAACAAATAGTTGCTTGAAAAACTACACAAACCAAATAAAGACTGACAACTATCTTGTTCATTTAGTGATTTTACATATTTAAAGTATACCTGGACTTATAAATCCATATCCAAAAATCCATTCGTATACAAAAATACCCGTATCGGAATACTGATTTGTATCTAAAAAATCTCTTACTGACAAAACGCTGTCACTTTCGGCACTTCCGAAATCTTTCTTTTGAAGCAACCAGCAAAAATGTTTCCATGAATTTTTTTCCTTGAAAAAAACAACATTTTAATGAATTAAGGGAATTTTGTAGAAAAAATACGTATGTTTCTAAACGCTTTGAGCTTTTTTTTAATAGATGGAAACATTATAAAACCTCATAAAACTTGAAATTTGAATTTCTTCACACAATAAAAAAAACTGACCTGAATTCCAGAATCCAACAGTTTCATCCACTGGAGTTTGAAACCTTTTCCAGCCACTCTAAATCTTTCAAAGTAATCACTTAGTTTTGGCATAGTCAGCTGACCCACTAAAATTTAATTCAAAAGGTATATGGTAAAAATTTTAATAGCTTGATACTGTATGTTTATTGCAGTTCAGAATTTAACCACAAGTATTGGCAAAATCATGGTGTCGTCAACAGATTTTATTTTTATGTGTAAATTAAAATTTATTTTTCCTTACTGTAGTTTTCCTGTAAATTTAATTACAATGTATGACGAAACTACCTTTTTTTACAAAAAATTAAGATTTAATTCAAAAGGTATATGGTAAAAATTTTAATAACTTGATACTGTATGTTTATTGCAGTTCAGAATTTAACCACAAGTATTGGCAAAATCATGGTGTCGTCAACAGATTTTATTTTTATGTGTAAATTAAAATTTATTTTTCCTTACTGTAGTTTTCCTGTAAATTTAATTACAATGTATGACGAAACTACCTTTTTTTACAAAAAAATAAGTGGTGTTTAAAAATCACCACATTAGGTATGTTAGGCCAATAAAGGCGTGTTAAGTACATGCTATGTTAGCACGTTGTTTCAAACTATTGACAATGTTTTAAACTCAACGGCACTGTAGAAGCGACAGAGAGGTCGCAACAGAAAAATTATAAAGAAAATTTGAAAAAAAAACACAAAAATAGAAATACGCACGATATTATTTTGTTTTTTTTTTTTATTTTAACATTTTAAGTATTTGGAAATGGGTTTGAAATGAATCGCTGGCTTTAATCCAACAACATTGAATGTTTAAGTAATAACGCTTCCTGATGGCTGATGGCATTAAAGTTTAAATTTTTTTTCTATTTTATTGTTTTGAAAAATCTCACTGTATTCTTCTTTTTTTTAATTGATTAAATTAAGCTGATATTTTAATAATTTGCGTCAATCCCTGGTTAGGAGTTTTATTAGACCTTTAATGGGAGTTTTGTTGACCCCTAACTGAGGTTTAAGGCTTTAATAGTTTGTATTAAATACAATTATGCTAAAATTATTACAATATCAATTTATCAAATTAATCAAAAAATATAGCGAGATTTCTCAAAGAAATAATATAAAATCTACTCATTAACGAGAGTTTTTAACATTCTTCTTGCATAGCATTAGAAGCTATGATACAAAACTGATAGCCATAAGACGATACCGTAATATGGACTGCAATAATATTTCACTAATATTCTACATAAATACTTTAACTATGTACATAAATACTGTAACTACCTTACTAAGTTATATTATTAACAGTTTTTTTTAGGTTTTTAGGTCTTAAATTCCTCGCTTTACCTCTACTTATAAAAAACTTACAGCTTCAAAGAGATACTAAATCTAGCGTTCTTGCTGGTAAGATGAAATTTCTCACCCTATTTCATAGAGTGGACACTTACAGCCTTAGTAAGACACCAAAGTAGTTCTGGTCTCAAGCCCAGAGAAAAGAGGTGAGTTTGTTTGGCTGAAATGCTGCCCTGCTAAAAACAATGCTCCCAAATTTGTGACAATGTGATAGTTTATTTTTTCATATACCTGTCTAATCTGTCCCAATTCAATTGTTCACACTGTAAACTTTTGTATAGCTTGGCAGTGCCATAAAATGTCTGTCTGTCTACCAATGTTAATTCTCTCTTCTTTCATTCCCATTTTGATACTTGTTGATTTTGTATATATTTATTATACCTATGCTTCTTAGTACTTAATTTATTGTAACTTGCTTCTGTTCTCTAATTTCATTTTTGTTAAAAATTAATTCAGCTTTTTTTCTAATAATTCCAGGTATATAAAATCATTAGGCAACAAATATCATACCTATATACCTCAAATAGTCTTACTAGTATGTATATTGTGAATATATTAAAAAGATTTGATATATATTTTAAGTATACTGCTAAAGTACGATGTGCAATCTGTGTTCGTTTCAATATATACCATTATGAAAGAAATAAACGCATCAATTCTTGTCAAAAACTAAATAGTGAAATTTATATATTATTACTTTATTTTATAAGTATGTAGCACTCAAGCTATAACAATCGTGGTTTTAGCATTATATGTGTGGAAATTAACAGTTTGTTGGATATGATTAACTAGTTACGTATTTTCTGGGGTTTTTTTTCTTGGGGTACTGCTGGCTGACATTTTTACCTGACGACCGTACTAAAGATGCTGGGAGATTTGGCAGTCGCTGTTTAAGATGCGAATTCAAATAGCATGCATTTAAGACGCGTTTATCAGGCTAATTTCTGAGATTTAAAAAGATTTAAAAACAGGTTTTTTTGTAAAAACCCGATTTTTCGTAAACAATTCTAATATTTCTTTTTCTAAAAATTCTACTATTAAGAATAATTAGAAAATTAAGCGAAAAACTAATCAAACGTTTATTTATTAGCGCAATCTAAAACTCCGTTTACCTATTTAATTCGTAGATCTGTGAAGTTTTTTAAAAAGATGGCGACAAACAAAGAATAAATTTTACAAGAATTATGTTTTCATGATAATAATAAATTTAAAAATAATAAACATTCATAAAACACCGGGATGAGCTAACTACTACAATATACATTCATTTATTATGGTATGCATTCTTATTATATTTTTTGGTTTTGTACAGCGTAACTTTCCTTTTTTTAAACGTAACTTTTCTTTTTTTAACGTTTTTAGAAGTACTGTCGTTAATAGAGAAAAAAAAGTTTCAGAATTATTTTATCAGAATATATCTGAAAAACTTCTTGCTATTACAAGTATAATAATAAGATTATCTTACATTCATTTTCTACGAAAAAGCAATATCCATTTATTCGCACGGTCGCCAAAACTGCCTTAATAAATTCCGGTAGACTGTTACTTTCAAAGATGTTGGAGGGAGCACCCAGGTAAGCCACAATCACAATGTCATACTCAGACAAAGACGACAATTTTTTAATCAATTTAGGCGTTTCTGTTGGGTCCAATAAACTAATATTAGCATTTTCTTGAGATAAAGATTGCTGGATTACTCTAAATAAATAGTTTTTTTTACATTATACCAGAACTAAAGACATACACTTTTGTTTGTAAGGTTACAAAAGTTAAAAATTTTATATACTTTACAAAAAAGGTATGATGGGTTATATTTTACTAAAAACTTGAAAACAAATAAATGGATTTTTCTATGACAGAAAAAAATTTCACCATGCCAATTGAGACTCATATGCAGTTTTTAAAATATTAAAGGGAACGTTCAGGAAGCTCCATAAAGATGTGTTTTTTTTTTACTATTTTTACTAATTATTTTAAAATATTTCGATTAGAAATACATGTTTTTTTGTATTTAAAAAAATATATATATATTTTGCCAACCCTTTTATGTTTATAAAAAGAAAATTTAAAACGGCAGACTTCTTAACGGAGAAAGTAAAACTGAAGTCTTTGGGATATTGAAACAGATTGTTATAAATGTTTAACTAATTAAAATATAGTGGATATTTTTTTAAAATAGGACACGATTGGATTTAAGAAGGAATAAATAGGTAAGTAAACTTATAAAAAAATAAATTTAAAAACTATATTTTTCAATCGTTGGAAAATAAATATTTAAAAATTTGATTGGGTTTTGCTTGATTTTTAGGTTTTAGTTTAAAGAAAAAATAAAAATTTATTCAACAGGTTAAGTCAAGACTTTGTTCTTCGGACACTTTGGTCAAAATATGAACCAGGCCTAAAATAAATATAATAATTTATAGATTTTTGAAAACCCTTATCAGAGGAGTTCTGTTACCCTTTTGGGATTTTATTGTTCAAAAACCGCTGGAAGTCCGCAGAAGGTATTCCGCGTTAGTGCTGCAGTCTGTTAAATTGCGTGCACGGTTGAAAATCGGCGCCGAGTTTAACAAACTGCAGCACTGACGCGGAATACCTTCACCTTCTGCGAATATGCAGCGAAAAGAATTCCAAAGGGTTAAGAGGTGGGGGATGGGTCTATACTTTCATGTTAAATTTTTAATTTCAATGTCATATTTAAAAAAAATGTTAAATAACTTACTGATTGTTATTTGAGATAACCAGTATCTGATTGTTGTGTCCTTTCAACTTTTCGACAAAAGAAGCTAATTCTGCTTGAAATGGCATCTTCTAAAAATTAAGTTAAAATAATGAAAAACGTATACATAATTAAGTTATTTTAACGTACATAAATATACATAAATAAGTTAATAATTTTATTTTAATAATAAAAAACGTATATATATATACATTATTTTAACTTAATTCTGCAAAAAAAAGTTAAAATAATGAAAAACGTACATAAAAATAATAAAAAACGTGCATAAATATATAAAAATAGTTATATATTATTAATAAAAACTGGGTTACTAGAATTACGTTATGTTTATCTTTTAGTGTTTAAAACCCGGGATCGCTCAAACTGTCCGAAGGGCAAAAACCAAAAGTTTGATTTTGAATAACCTAAGAGTGTTTTTTTTTTTGAAAATTTTTGACAAAATAGTATGTGTACTCATTAAAATATTTACAAAATTAGTTCATAAAAAAGGCGAAGCTCCGAGGTGCTCCGGAGTTTCAAAAAACGGAGCTCCGAGGAACATCTCTACTCTTTTTTAAAATTTTAAAACAAAAAATATAAATTATTAAAGGTGCGGTACATAGTCAAACTTTTTGTCTTTGATTTTTATTATTTTTTGTGAACACCTTACTCCTGCCCCCAATAGCCCATAAATTTTTTCATCGAAATATCTCTTGCGGTTCAGGAGATATGACTCTCCAAAAATGGCGTTTTTCGAGAAATCTGTGCTCTGAAAGATTGCTCAATGTGTATTAAAATTGAAATTACAAAATAAGCTTTCGGAGAAAGCGGCTAGTTTCTACTTTAATTCAACATCTTGATCGTTAAGATTTATTTCGTATTTGTTGAGATATTGTTTTTTTCCGTACAAAAAACCCGCGATTTTTTTCGCTAAATACAAAATGACGGCAAAAAATGTTGGGCCAACTTAATCAAATCACTGCCGTCGTTTGGTTTTTTTAGTAAAAAAATGCGGGTTTTTTTTACGGGAAACGCAAAATCTCGCCAAATACTGCACCAATCTTAATGACCAAGGTATCAAATTAAAATAAAAAGTATCCGCATTCTTTAAGTGCATATTTTGTAATATAAATTTTAATACCCATTGATCAATCCTTCAAGTACAGAATTGTCGAAAAACGCTATTTTCGGAGGGTCATATCTCCTGAACCACTCAAGATATTGTGATGAAAAAAATTTTGCGGCCTATTGGGGGCAAGGGTAAGGTTTTACAAAAAATAATCAAAATCGAAGACAAAAGGTTTGATTCGGTACCGCAGTTTTAAACTACATATAAAAATTGAATCAAATAAAAATTTCATGTGAATTATTTTAATTTTTCCCTAATTCACAGAATACCTAATAAAAAAACTAAAAAATACGTACACGACCCAATTAAGAAACGCTTTTTTTATTCGTTAAGGAAGTCACGTCAAAGAGACTTAAGGCTTGTACATACTTATGTAAAAACGTCCTCTGGACTAAGTCCAAAGGACGTTTTTACATAAGTATGAACCAGCCTTTATAACTTAATACAGTTTTAAAAAATATTTAATTATAGACATGAAAATTTTATAAACAAAAACAGTTTAACAATATTTTAACAAATTAATTATTTTTAATAAATTAATCATCTTGCAATAAAACACACCAATAGCTAAAGTTGACTTAAATTTTAAAATTTTGTCAAAAAATATTATTTCTAATTAGTACAAAATTTTAAAAGAACCTTTCATGCCCCCCCCCCCCCAATTAAATTTAAAGGCGTCAGTTTTATTCTTTTTTTCTTTTTGTTTTGTATAACTATATACATACGTGCCATTTAAAAGTTCAATTGGAACTGAGGAAATTCTAACAAATTATCATTTACGCGATTCCAAATACAAAATATGGATTTTTATAATTATTATCAATTTTTTAGCAATTTTTAAGTGGCGATGAAGAGATTGGAACGCACGAAACACAATTTGAAAAGGTTGTTTGTTCAGCAGACGGCCGGCTATAGTAATTTTCAGTTATACCAAAGTCACATTGCGTTTATTCTCTTCTTCCAGATCAATTTAATGCGCTTTTATTGTAATACAAACAGAAAAAAAATTCGACAGCTGTGTGTTTTTTTCCGAATTAACCAGCCATTATTGCAACGTAACTGGGGAAAACAAATTGCGTGCTTACCACCCCTGTAATTTCCCGGTTTTAGTCATTTTCTTGAGCTGTATCTTTACTAGCGTTTTTGCTTTATGTTTACTAATAGTTTTTTAAAGAATATTTTGTTTAGTCTAAAGTTTTAAAAAAATATATTTTTAATATTAAGACCGAGTGTAAAGTAGGAGCAAAATATAGCACGTTTAAAGTCGAAAAATTGTTTCAAATTTGTTTTTCCCCGAAAATACAAGTATTTCTTAAAAATTATTACTTTAAAAAATATGTGATTTTTTGTGCAAACGACATTGGTATTAAAATTTTAAAAAATTTATTGAAACCGCAAAACAGTTGAACTGAAAATTATTGAATTCAACCCATTTACCGTTTGCAAAATTTATCACAAAATGTTATCTGCTCTTCTATGCCTTGAAACATGACTTTATTTTAGTTTGAATTATCAGTCGAATAAACATTACAATTTTTTTGCATTTTTATTAGTTTCAGTTCAAACTGTTTAATTCTATTGAATTATAATAAAAGTGCTTTTTAGACAAGCAACAAAATAATCACTTTCGACTCGCACTCAATTGGGGCACACTTGAATTAAGGTACCGCTTAATTGAGGCTAATAACGACGCTAACTCAAATGTGCCAACGTTAATAACGAATATGTACAAACTTAAGATCTCTCCGGACAGTTTTCTTGAGTATGGAAAATCGCAATTTTCGGCATACGAGATCTCGCGAAATACAGAAATGTATCCATAAAAAATTAATATGGATGTTAAAAAGGCAAAAATACCACGATTATAAATTGTACATTCATTGGTAGTAGTTGAAATAATTGATATTAAAAATCAAATTGCAACGAAATTTTTTTAAAACCCTTAAAAATATTTACTACTATTTATTAAAAAAATACTTCTAATAAAGAGGAACTGTTACCCTTTTTCATGTACCTAAAAACCAATGGAAATATTTTTGTATTTATGGTTTAATATATGATTTTTCGTGAAAAATGGGGGTTATTTTCTTTAAATTTGCGACGATCTAAAAAAACGGATTTAATTTATTTTGGTGAAATTTAAAGCTCCTAATAATATGTTTTTTTTGAAATATATGATTTTTAAACTGCCATAATAGTTCTCGTGCAATTAATTTGTTGTGTGTGCATATTTTAGATTTAATAATGGCCGTGGGTTTATAAACTCCTTTTAGAAAAGCTGAGCAGATGGAAATGTGGAGTCGATAACGCAGTCGATAACGCCTAGACCTCAAATTTTGAGGTCGAGGGATCGATTCCCACTGTGAACATATTTTCATTGCCACATTTTTTATTTAATATTAATATTTATTTTAGAATTATTATAAATTTTTAAATGAATCAAAACAAAAAAAATTATTTGTAAATATTTAAACCGCATTTGTTTCCTCCGTTTTGCCGCTCATTCAAATTTTTGTCGTTGGGATATTTTAAAATATTAGAATGCTTTATAATTACAATAAGTAATAAAAAACATTTTGTGTAAGTAAAAAAAATAATTTTTGTTCTGTATTTCAACTGGTTTTTTTATAGGCACCTTGCACTGGAACTCGGTTTAGACATGAAATATGCAATAAACATAGCGAGTCACCATAAAAGATAATTAGCGTATCTCCTACTTGTCTTTTGTAGTATGCAGATCAACCGATCGAAATTTCGCGCGCTTTTATACTTTCGCGCATTCGTTGATCTGCATACTACAAAAGATAAGTAGGAGATAAAAAATTAAAAATAAATTTTTTTATTTTTAAAATTTAATAAAAAAATAAATAAAAATAAAAAAAAAAAAATAATAAAATTAAATTATATAAATATAAAAATTTTTTTTTATTTAAATTCTTTTTTTTCAAAACTAGTGTGTGTCCTTTGCCAGTGGCCAGGGTTTCCATCAACCCTGGTGTGGTCCGTCCGGCACGCTTCTCGCCTTGCTCACCCCCTCTTCCCACTCCCGGAGGAGCTCAGCAACTGCAACGGGGTTTGCCCAAAGGTCCTCTGGTCCCAAGGTCGTGTTAATGTTTATGCATGTGAAAAGGTGTTGTGTTGTGTGTATTTGTGTTTTGCATAGCGGGCAGTTTGGTGATGTGTGTTGTGTAGGATTTATTTTGTGTAGGTAGGAGTAGAGGAAAGGAGATTTCCCCGCCCTGAGTTGGGCGAGGGTTCTCCTGACCCCGCGAGGAAGATTTTCTTCCTCGTTGCTTATTGCTGGTGCTTTTGTTTGTAGTATTGGATTTATTGGAGTGTTGTTGATGTGGTTTGTGACTGTGTTTGTGTGGATTTGTTGTTTTAGTGCTTTGTAGGTTTTGTTGTGTATGTCTGTTGGAATGTTTGTTGTGTAGTTGTTGTTGTGAAAAATTGTTTGTTTTTTGAGCCTGCTGGGTGCAGGTTGTTGTGTTAAATAGTTGAGTGGATTGTTTGTGTACATGGCTGCCAATTTTGCTTGTTTTGCATGGAGTTGAATGTGTGTTGCTATTGGGAGGACTTTAGCCTCTGTGTGAATGATGTTTATGTTTGTGTCTGTGGTGTGCCCTGTTGCGACCCTGAGAGCTGTGTTTTGTATTGTTTGTAATTTGTTAATTTGTGTGTGTGATGTTGTGGGGCCCCAAATTGTGCTAGCATACTCGATTATTGGTCGAGTGATGGCCTTGTATGTGTGTGTGAGTGTTTCTTTTGGTTTGCCCCATGATGTTGCTGTAAGTGCATTTATGATTTTGAGTGTTTTGCGTGCTTTGTTGTGTGTATTTGCGATGTGTGTGTTGAATGTAAGCTTGGGGTCGAACGTGAGCCCCAAGATTTTTGGGTTTTTGGTTGTAATGAGTGTTGTGTTGTTTATTTGTAGTGATAATTGTGTGTTGTACTCTGCAGGGTCTGGTGTGAATAGTGTGGATGTTGTTTTGCTTGCATTTAATGTGAGTTGGTTGTTGTCTGTCCATGTTTGTATTGCGTGTAAGTATGGTTGTATTTGTTGTTGTGCTATGTTGTGGTTTGGGTGTGATGCATATATTGTGATGTCGTCTGCATATGTTATGATGTGTACGTTTGGTGGTGGTGTTGGAATGTCTGCAGTGTAGATGTTAAATAATGTGGGTGATAGACAGGATCCTTGTGGGACTCCTGTTTTTATGAGTTTTTGTTTTGATTTGTGATTGTTGTATGTGGTGTATGCTTTGCGGCCTTTGATGTAGTTGTTTATGAATTTTGTAATTGTTGTTGGTACTTGTGTTTGTGCGAGTTTGTGTATGAGTTTGTGGTGATTGACAGTGTCGAAAGCTTTGGACATGTCCAGAGCTACAACGACTGTGCGGTGTGGTGGTTTTGGTTTGTTAAAACCTGCTGCTATGTGGGTGTAAAGTGTTTGTAGAGCTGTGTATGTGGAGTGTTGTTTTTTGAAGCCGTGTTGGTGTGTTGTGTTTGGTATGTTGCTTGTGATGTATGGAAGTATGATTTTTTCGCAAGTTTTTGCGAGTGCGGATATGAGTGAGATGGGCCTGAATGATTGGCTGTTGTTGATGTTTTTGTTTGGTTTTGGAATTGGGATGTAGTTGGAAAGTTTCCAACTGTGCGGTATTGTGTTTGTGTTTATTATGTTAGTGTAGAGTTTTGTGAGGTATTGTATTGCTTTGTTGCCCAAGTGTTTGAGGTGTTGTATGTTTGTGTTGTCAGGCCCAACTGAGTTGTTTGTTTTGCTGTGTTGTATGGCTGTGATTGTTTGCTGTACTGTTAGTGTGATGGGTGTGTGTTTTAGTTGTTTAATTGCACGTGTAATTTTGCGGTATGTTTTGTTTATTTTGTGGTTTGTGGGTTGTGTAAACTGTTTGTTGAAGTGTTTTGCTATGCTGTATGGGCGAGTGATTGTTTTTGTTTTGAAAGTGATTGCCCTGTTTTTGTCTGTGTGTTTTGGTTGGGTTTGTTTTTTTTTTTTTTTTGTTTTTTATTGTTGAGTTGTGCTATTGTGTTGTATAGTTTGTAAGAGTTGTGTTTGTGGGTAAAGTGTTTTGTGATGTGTTGCTGCCAGATGTTTGCTTTATGTTCTGCTATTTGTTTTTGTATTTGTTTGTTTAGCTGTTGTATGTTTGGATGTTTGGAGTCTGTTTGTCTGAGTGCGTTGCGTTTTTGTGTGAGTTGTAGGATATGTTTTGGTAGTGGCCTGTTTGTGTGCTTAATGTGGCTTTTGGGAATGTATGCTTTGTCTGCTTGAATAATGAGTTTTGTGAATGCTTTGTTTGCTTGATGTATGTTTGTGGTGTGTGGGAGTGTTTGAATGTTGTCTTCTATGTGTGCGGTGAAGGCTTGCCAGTTTGCTTTTTTGTAATTTGTGAATGTTGTTTTGGTGTGTTGGTTTTTTGTGTGCATGTTTATTGTTGTGAGTATTGGTAGGTGGTCTGAGTTGAGTGCATGTAGTGTTTGAGTGTGTATTGTTGATGTTTGCTGATATTGTTGCGATGTCTGGAGATGTTTGTTGTTGATTTGTTGCTATTGGTTTGCGTGTTGGTGTGTTTGTGTTGAGTATTGTGTGTTTTGAGTTTATGATGATGTCCGCTACTGCTTCCCCTCTACGGTCTTCTATGGGAGAAAACCATAGAGGGGAGTGAGCGTTTATGTCGCCTGTGATGATTGTGTTGTTTTGTTGGGTGAGTTGGTGAATGATGTGCGTTGTGTCTGCTATTTGGTTGTGTTCTGTTGTTGCTGAATGAGTGTCCCTTGGAGGAATGTAGATGTTTGCGATGTCTATGTGTTGTTTTTGTGTTTTGTGTATGCGTGTTATGAGTAGCTCTGCGGTGTTGTGTGTTTGTTGTAGAGTTTGAGTAGGATTGAGTTGGGAGAAAACAGTGTCTTTGTGTAAACCATAGTTTTCAAGCTGTTCGAATATTTAAAGCAACTTTAGTTTGATTTGGTATTGGTATTTGGTATTCGCGATTTGCAGAATTTATGTTTCTAAAAGTCATGCTCATATTATTTTTAAAAACTATTAAAACGTCACTTTCAACATTTTTAATTGGTAATTGTTACGACTAAACTAAACCCAATAGGGAGAAATAGCGATTATTTGCAATAAATTACACACAATATTTTGAGCACGCGTCTTTTAAGTTACCTATTATTAATTTATAAAAACAATACTTTTCAGTTATGGATCGTGAGCAGTTTGAACTTAATATGGTTGTTTGAGAACCGTAGCCTTAGGGCAGCTTTCTATTGTGTGAGCAGGGCGCTGTTTCATAAAAATTACAAACATTCAATTTCTTTGTAAAAGCCCATTCTTTCTTTGTAAGCGACATTATTCTGGTCTTTGCCAGCAAAAATTTTGCCGCGGTCACGTTTTATTGGTCAAAGCGCTCGTTTTTTAAAAGATGGCGTCTAAAAGATGTTCAGGTGTACTATATCAAACAAGAAGTACGATTATTTTTGTTGAATTAGCCCAGTGTATGTATAACATAAGGATCTTTAAACTTACAAAGAAAAAACTGATATTTACAAAAAAGAATGGGGTTTTTACAAAAAAATGAAATGTTCGTAAGTTTTATGAAACAGCGCCCAGGTGTGACAAAAAAGCTTTATAATAAAAGTCAATGGCAAGCAAGAAAAAGAATGCAACCAGTACACTTTATGTCGTTGGATCGTCCTGTCGAATCTCTCGGGACCGTCGCCTCGCGAGGTTGTGGTTTCGCAGAACCAAGAGGACCAATTAAAATTGTGCCGTTTAAAAAATAAATCGAAATGCATGTGTGTTTTTTTATTTAACAAAATAATAATATACAAAAACCTTTAACTCTAAAAATTTAACTTTAACTGTCAACTTTAATTGCAAAAATTGTCGTTTTTGTTCCTAAATTAAGTAGAGTAACGGCTGGTTCATACTTATGTAAAAACGTCCTTTGGAAAAAGTCCAAAGGACGTTTTTACATACGTTTATACGCTGTGTTTGTCCTTTGGACTTTGTCCAAAGGACGTTTTTACATAAGTATGAACCAGCCTTAACTGACTTAATTTCGGCCACCTTTTTTATTTTTTGGATAAGTTTTTCTGGTTTTTCCAATCGACCCAAAATTTGGTCTAAAAATCTAAAAAAACCTATTTTTGTTATTCCAGTGCAAAATTTTAAAGTTTCTGTTACACTTAAAGATCAGTGGAGGTTTAAAGTTTTGTTTTTATAGTGGCCGAAATTAAGGCGCGAGCCATTAACTTCGGCCACCTAGAAAAAACTGTCTATAACTATTGCCAAACTGAACAACAAAAATTTTTAAAGGTTGCAAATCCTTAGGTATTGTTCTTGGTACATATAACTTAATTTTTTCCTTTTTCAAACTTTAATAATTATTAGCAAGACTTTAAATAATTATGTGAAAACCTTAAAAAAACAAGTTTTAATAATCTATATTTTTTGTTGAATTTTTATTTTTGGCTTAAAAAACGTCAAAAAAGGTCAAACGAGCAACAAAAAATCTTTATAAATACGGTAGTACGATGATATTTAAACACAATAAAAAACTTCTTTCACCTAAATTTTAAGGTGGCCGAAATTAACAGAATCTTAAAATGCACAGTTAGTTAAACGCGTTGCAAAGTGATTTTGAAGAAAATATCAAAATATAAAAATTAACAACTTTGAGCCTTAAATAGAAGATATTTTAAGGTTATTTTGTGCTTCGTTCTAAATTTGATGCAGTTTAAACACAAATCAAAAATTAAGAAAATCACAAACAATTCACTTTTTGTATAAAAAATGTTGATAATGCAGAATAACAAAAATAAAAACCTTTGCAAAAACACTTTTCTCAACATTAATCCAGTTACTTTTGTGCTAGTTCTTTTGTGTTTTAAAAATAAGCCAATTTTTTAACACCCTAAATTGTTGGCCGAAATTAAGGCCTAACCGAAATTAAGTCAGATACCATTATTGGTAAATATTGTTTTAAAATATGGTTTTTATTTTTAATTTTTTTAATCATCGTTTTTGCTTAAACTTTTAAATTGTTTTAATTTTAAATATAGCAATTCATTATGTAATGCCAAATTAAATGCTGCAATTTAAAAGAATTTTAAGTTATATTAGGGCCTGTGGTAGAATTATATTTGGCTGAAATCGTAAACCAATCACAACTGTGCGATTATGACGTTGTTTTTTCAAAACAAATTGAAACACAAATATTTGTTTAATTAGCCTTTTCGCAATTTTATTAATTAGCTATTATTATTGTAGACTTTTCTTTAAAATCCAATTTTTCAAGTGAAATTTAAAAATCGGGGCATGAGCTGGCTTTGAACCAGAAAATAAAATTAAAAAATATAATAATATTCATAAAATATGCAAAAATTAGTGAACTGTAGTCTGTTCAAAATTGAATTTTTTGTTTAAAATTGAGTAATTTTATGGAGAATCACGACAGTTATTCGATGTACACAAAGATCTTGAGAATATTTGAAAATAATTTGTATTTGACTTTGGTTAACGAAAAAAACAAGATCATAATACACGAAAATTAGAAGTAAACATAAAACAATTATTTTGACAAAACAGCTGGTTGTAAATACTTTTTTTTTCCTTATTTTTTTCGTGTCTTATACAAATTATTATCAATTCTTCTCGAGACCTTTGTGTACATTGAAGTAACCGTCGTGATTCTCCATAAATACTTTTTAAAGTAAGGTATTTTATTTTTAATATTAAGCCGTTTAGGTTCAAAATTTTTAATTGCTTTATTGTTAAATATTTTGATATCACTACTGCAAATCTTTAAAGTCATCTAGGTTTGATTTGCCTGAGTCAGATCAGCCCTTTGGCCTTTAGTTTAAATGGTAAAAAGCACTATTTATTAACCAAATCATGTAATTATGCAGAGCAAGATTTTCCAAATATTTCTTGAAATTTTGAGCGAAATTCATTCAGCGAATTTATCCCGTCCGATTTTCCTTGTCCTTGTCTTGTCTTTGGAGGCGTCTTGAAGAGTTGCGCATTTGCACAAAGCGAATGCAATCCTTCATTCTTCTTTATGTGAAATTCTCGAATTGTATGATGTCTCTTTAATTGAAGCCGTTTTGAGCGATTGCTTTCTTTGGTTTTCGAAAAAACTAGAGAGCGCCTAAAAATGAATGGAATTCTTTCACTTATGTGAAATTTAAGGATGGTTTGATGTTTCATAATATAAAATGATTAATTAGGCATAATTCAGATGTGGCCGCTGCTGTTGTTCAGTAAATTTAAAAATTCGGAAGCCATAACGAATAACGAATTACATTCAGGTTTACATTCGTGTATAAAACCAGCTGGTTATAAATAATGATTATCACAAATTAGCTATTATAAATTATAATAAATGGTTTTGTTTTATTGGTTATTACATAGTCCCTGCTTTTTATTTAATACAAAACTGCACCATTCATATTTGGTTTGCCTATAGTTTACATAATTTGAGTCAATTTACTGATATTGTTGTATGTGCGTTCGTTCGTGCCCGCGTGAATGCATGCGTGCGCCTTTATGTCTTATAATATACTAATTCCATTTTATCCACTGTATATGGACTGGAAGGTTTAAAAAATATTGAATTTAAATTAAAATTAAAAGGGATTTCTTGACTATACAACATATACAAACAACAACATCCTTTCCCCACGTAATATATTTTTGACAAATAGCCGTTAAATATTCATCTAGATTTATAATTTGAACTTTCTTGAGTATGTTATTTGTTTATCTCAGCAGGCTGGTTTTACAAGAAAGAATTTTTTTATTAAAGTATTCTACTTTTGAAAAGAATATTTTATTTCATAATATTTCCAAAATGGTTTATAAAATGTAATGACGCCTCGTAGTTAAACCGCTCATCCCATAAATATATCCGGCACCCAGCACGATATTTACTGTAATTAAACGGTGTTGTGCGGTTTTTTAATAATTACCACGCTGGATTCCGGCTATACTTACATGTTATATGAAAAAATAAGCGGTTTAACTATGATGTATTTATAAGAATATAAAACGAGATGAACTGTAGGGTTATGCATAATAAAATATAATAAAAACTTATCAACCACCATAAGTCATAACCAGTCTTTTTACGGTTTACGTTTTGTTGATTTTAGATAAAACCCTCACCAGTTCTGCTTATATTAATCAAATAATTTTAATAGATCAATATCAATAAACATATAATTATATTAATATCAATAAATATCAATATCAATAACGATATGATTATTGATATTGAGAAAAATATTTTATTAGCGTTAAAAATCGTCGAAAAAAGATTTTTAAGTCGCTAAAAATTTCCGAAAAAGGATTTTTGAGTATGCGGTCATTTAACAATTTATAAATACGGTAAAATTCGATAAAAATAATAAAAAAATAAAATAAGACAGGTGTTATGGACTTATAAGAACAAAACAATTTAAAAATACATATTAAAGTTTAGTATATACTTCCAGTGTATGAAAAAAATAGGTGAGCACACGGGTAACGCAAAGTAACAAAGAGTATACACGTATACTAAAGGCTGGTTCAGACTTATGACAAAACCTACTTTGGACAAAGTCCAAAGAGCGTTTTGACTTTTCTAAAATTGTCCTTTGGACTTTGTCCAAAGGACGCTTTGTCATAAGTATGAACCAGCCTTAAGTGTCCTATTGCGTGATGCTTGGGAATTGTGTGCTAATTAATCAAAAAAGTAATCTAAATATTTTAATTCGGGAAATTTTGCAGAGTAAAAGCTTATGCTTAGCCAAAAGCTTAATTTTTAAATGTTGTTTAATTTAGACGGGTAATTAATGATTAGGATTAATTTTACGGAAAAAAAATCGGCTAGGCGGCTGGTTTTTTAGTTCGTCTGTGTTGTGAATGATTTTTGAGCTATAAACCAATATTTCAAATTGAAAACTACTTAAATATACTATTTTAGGCCTTCTAAACTTATAAACAAAGTTTTCTAACTCACTTAATTTTCCAGCAGGAAAAGCTAATAATAATGGATTTTAAAAAATGCCAAACAAAAAGTAACAAACAACGTAGACGACTTTTTTTTTAAAAAATAATCCTATTCATTTATTACTTATTTTGAAATTAATCAATTTTAAAATTTAAAGTTTTTGGCTACCAAGGCTTACATTTTACAAATATTTCCATTAGTGTTTATATTTTTAATTAAGATACCAGTATTTAACTATAATATGAGTCTAAAAGAAAATTCTAGTTTATAACGTTTCTACTTTTTGTGTTAATTTTAAAGTCAAGATAATCGGATTTAAGGTCAGTGGATCCTTGGGAACTTGGAGCCAAAAATAGAAAACTTGGAGCCGTAGGTGGGAAACTTGGAGCCCTACGTTGGGAACTTAGATCCAAAAACCCCAAACCAATTTTTTCTTTAAAGCTCCAAGTTCCCTGCTTGTGGCTCTAAAGACCCTGTACCGATAATAGTGGTTCATTAAAAATCGTAAAATTAGCAGCTTTTAATCGTGGAAAAAAAGCAAAGGGCAAAGATGTGTGCGAATTCGTAAAATAAATTTTTTTGTTTAGTTTGCCAAACACATAGTTTTGACGTTTTTGTTTTACTGTTTTTAAAGAAGAATTTAATAGAAAAATAGCAAAATTAAAACACGGCTGACCTTGATGATTTGTAATATTTAATTAAAATTTAACAACAAAACAATTGAAAATAAAAAAACCTTTATTATTTTTGTCCATTAATCATATAGCAACAGAACATTGAGTTTTTTTAATCTAAATCTGGCGTAATTTTATGTATTTTTTAAAGGAGTGCATTGTAAGTAGGATTCAAAAATATATGTGTTTTCATTAGTTGTTTTAAAAAAACATTACAACGGCACAATAATTTTAATTGCTTCTTTCGTGTACCCATAAAATATTACGAGATCAGTCATTACTTATTCTTTTATAAAACCATTTTTGCTCATTGAGTAAAAAAATTAAAGTGAGTTACAAAACTTATTGTTTATAAATTTAGAAGGACTAAGATAATTTATTTAACAGATTTTTAATTTACAATTTTGGTTTATCGTTTTAAATTAAATGTTGATTATAAACACGTTGACAATGTTGACAATAATATTTAATAAACAGTAATTTTTATATTGTTAACGAAAATTGATTAAACTCAGTTTAACCCATTAGAGTTATGTGAACTAGAACGTCAAAAAACAAAAGTAAATTAAATTATATGCAATGTCGTTTTTAAAACATCAGTTGATTGTTTATTTTTTTATTTAAGTAACTTCTTCTTGTTTTATATTGTTAGCACTAGCAGTTTACCGAGAGAAAAAATTTTTAAAATTTGTATAGTGCTTAATTAGTATTACTATGTGTTTTAGTACTGTGTTTTACATGAACCCATTTGTTTGTCTGTTTTAATTAACTTTCATGTTTCGTGTTTTTACCAGATAAAACTCAAGTAATTGTTAAAGTGCTAAACCAAAAAAATATGGCCAAATTTACTTTTTCTATTTTTAATTGATTGTTAAACATAACTTTTGCCATAATCACAAAAAATACATTTTTTAAAAACAAATTCATTTTAGGCATTTGTAATATTGTTTAGAAAAATGTATTGAAAAATAGAGCTTTATTATTATTTCTAGAATAAATAAATTATAACGCAAAAATTTTAACGTTATTTTTCATCAGAATACCTTCTTTCAAAATTACTCTGCGGAATATTTTTTAATTGTTTTTAAAAATTGATTACGCGTCATTAAGTGGTTTTAGCTTTTTCTATTTAGATTTTCGCATTACGTGGTTAGGTGTAACTACAAATTAAAAACCTAAACAAAAATCAATAGACCATTTTTGTGGCTGTAATTGGAGGCCGCCGCGTAATTTTCGTCTTTTGAAGGTAAACATCATGTTGGGATTTTAACAGGAATCAAAAGCATGTTGCCTGCTATTAAAGACTGGAAGAATCAAAGCTTTTTATATATTCGACATACTAAAAAAACAACAATTTTAAAAAAATCTGTTAAGAAAACTTTGATTCAGTAATTGATTTAACCTAATAAATAATTCTGTTTGGTTTATAAATAAGCTACATTGTTCGTATTGTTAAGATAAAAACAGATCCCCCGAAAATTCTACTGACTATGTTTTTTAGCTTTAGTGAAAACAATTCCAGGAAAACATGTAATACGCAATTAGTTTTTTTGGAATAAAAACACTGATGAAATTACGAAACACTTAAAACTAACATAATTGTTTTATTTTTATTTTTTAAACAACTTTTAATGTATTTTAATAATTTTATTTTTGTGATCGCAAATACAGATTCATATTCACAACAATTTTTGTAAATCGCGAGATTGCTATTTTTTCACAACTAAAAAAAGAAGGTTTTATTTTTTCTTTTGAAAAATTATAAGTGTAAAAAAATTTTGAATTTTTTTTGTTGCTATTTTGCGAATTCTCAATTCTAGCAGATTGCTCTGAGTATAAATGTCTATTTACAACGTAATCTGTTATGCTTTAAAAAAATATTTTTTCAAAATTCTTTTCGAAATTAAAATTGATGTTAC
Source organism: Microlaimidae sp. YZB2_3 (assembly GCA_030248175.1). Classification (NCBI taxonomy): domain Eukaryota; kingdom Metazoa; phylum Nematoda; class Chromadorea; order Desmodorida; family Microlaimidae; species Microlaimidae sp. YZB2_3. The sequence continues at coordinate 4,216 of JASAMX010032179.1, read as the reverse complement.
TTTCGTTTTAGCAAATCACGTGGCTTGGCAAGTTTTTGTCGAAATAAAAAGGGAACCCGTGCTTAGGACCTTCTTAAAAACCGAAAACAATTTTGCTAGTGTTTTTTATGACGTAAACAACCTAAGTGTAGTAAGATAGCACTATTTGTGCGGTGTAAAACCGTTCTAGTGTTTTTGGGAACGGGGCTCGAAAAACCAAGGCCCCTAAAAACCGAGGCTCCTAAAAACCCAAAGCGACTTTTCTATAAGGTTTTTTATAGCTTAAACAATCTATTAGTGTGGTACGTGTACGTTATCTAAGCTATGTAAAACCAGTCTGTTTTTTAGTTTAATTGTTTAAATGATTTAATTTTTTGTTTTGTTTTATTAATTGTTGTTTTTAGCGTACTAATCATAGTTATTTTTTCAGAGTTTGATTTTTTTTTGTGTATTTTTTTGAAATTGTGTAAAATGGTTTTAATTGTTTTTATGTTGTTATAATGTTTAAGTGTAAGAAAATTCAAGAACGCCTTGAAACTTTCTGCCTTCGTAGTCAAGAAGAGGATGTTTCCCTTTTACACTACTTAACACTTTACGAGGTTCAACAGGCGCAAAGTTAGGATCCGCCATAATACCCAGGCAATTTTTGTACAAATGACAAAAGTGCAAAAATCTTTTGGTTGATACACTATGAAAAGCGGGAGAATTATTTTCATGACTATTTTTCCTATAACATCCGGCTTAATCTGGGTTTATTTATATAAAGTTTGCCTAAAAGATATTTAGGCGGATTAGCAGACCTGGAATCTTCTGTAATAAAATCTTTTAAAAATCTCCGCCCATTAAAACTGTATATCAGCGGAACCTTTTGTAGTACCCACTTCTGTACCGTCTGCTCAACACAATAATTACTCTGTGTCCGCCTCTGTGTGGGGGGATGAATTCTTGTGGTACAGTTTTGTTAGACAATTCCTGGTACACAATGTATAAGCGATAAACAGGTTTTACACCCTCAGTTACCCAGCGAGGAGTCTCATTGTAAAACTTTAGAAAAGCTACACTTTGGAGGAAAATTTTACGAAATTTTGTGTTATAGTCTATTTGTGACAATAAAACGTTGTTTATGCTATTCACTATTATACCATTTAAAAATATAATTAGAAGTTATAACAATTACATACATATTAATAAAAATAATGTTAACTCTGTGTGATATGCCATTGGTTTTTGTTCATGCACGTTGTTTATGTACGGAAAGACTAATTATTTACTTAACGTTAGTATTGAACGCGCTCTCTCGTATACTTTAGACGGGTTTTTAGGGGCCTCGGTTTTTAGATTCGCACAATCAGTTTTTTTGGTTGTAATTGCTCTAATATTCTAATTGTGGATTGTTTATAATTTTTGTTTTAATTCTTAAGAACACCAGAAACCCTTTTGCTCTGAAGAATATCTTTTTGTTAAACAATAATAATTACTGTAAAAACATTTTGCACTCATTCTGTGATCCTCAAAATCACATAAGTTGCGTAAATTTTAATAATTTAAAAATCCAGAAACTCATTTTATTTGTATTTTAACAAGAAAAACAGTTTATATTTTATCTGGGTTTTATTTCATTAAAATTTTTTGTAATTAATTTACAGCTGTAAATTAATAAAAGCATATTTTTTATTTTTAATTAAAGATTAATGATCTGATAACAGAATTAATATTTTACTAAGCATAGTTTAATAAAACTAAGTTTAATAAAACTATTTTCCAATCAAGTGGTAATTCTCCAAAATCAAAAGACATCTGAAAGATTATTGCCAAAAGTTCAGCAATAACTTTAGCCAAGCGTTTTAAAATGTAAGCTGGCAAACAGTCAGGTGTTCGAGACAATTCGTTTGGGAGCGTTTTTAGGGCTTCAAATACCTTTATGATCTGATAACAGAATTAATATTTTACTAAGCATAGTTTAATAAAACTAAGTTAAATAAAACTATTTTCCAATCAAGTGGTAATTCTCCAAAATCAAAAGACATCTGAAAGATTATTGCCAAAAGTTCAGCAATAACTTTAGCCAAGCGTTTTAAAATGTAAGCTGGCAAACAGTCAGGTGTTCGAGACAATTCGTTTGGGAGCGTTTTTAGGGCTTCAAATACCTTTTTTGTGGTAAATACCATGTTGTCCAACTTCCCAATATTTGGTGGATTAAAATTTGGTAAAGTATTATCATCATCAGTAAAAACGGAAGCAAAATAATTACCAAAAAGCTCAACTTTTTCAAACTCTTCAGTTACAAAAGTCCCATCTTCTCTTTTAATTGATGGGATAGTTTGTTTTGTTTTAATTTTACTATTAACAAAATTATAAAAATTGTTTAAACCCTCTGAATTTTATTTTTTTCTTTATTAGTGTTAAAATCTCTAGCTTTATTTTTATATACTTTGCAAATTTTTTTGTACTCTGATCTTGATTTTTCATCAATATTACACTTATCCCAAAGCTTTTTCTTTTGATTTTGTAGTTTTATAGGCTTAGGAATAGGTTTTAGCAATGTTTATTTTTGGCTCCAAGTTCCCTCGGCTCCATCGACCTTAAACCTGAATCTCTGCCAAGCATTTTCTACTGTGCCACATTCCTCAAATAAAATTTTCCAGTTGATTGTAGATAAGTATGGACCTACCTAGCATTACAAAAATTTGGGTCCGCGGTCCCGCCGCAAATTCAAATTTCGTTATGAAACCAATGATTTTTACCAAATTTTTTCGGAAACCGGAGATTAAACAACTATATTAAAACAATTTCGAATATTTTTGCTAATTTTTGACTATTATTTAGAGCTATATTAAGCGTAAATAAAGTTTCTCATTTGTAAATTTTTTAGGTTATTCCGAAAAAACAAACATTTTGTGATGCTTAATTAAATACAAAAAGACCACGAACATTTTTCAAGTAGATGTTTTATTTGTATATAGTATTTCCATTTTCAAAAATAATACGAAAAAATGCATTTAATTTGAGAGGAACTTTGTTTCGTGGTGGGACCGCCGACCCAATTTTTGTTATGCTAGGTAGGTCCATAAACTTAGCATATCATAATCTGCTTTTAAAAAATCAGGTATGTAGTTTTGAATCTTATTTTTAGGACTTTCAAACATTTTAAGATTAATTTCAGATAAAATAGTGTCATGGTCTGATTGTGAAAAACTGGGCGCAACAGTGACATTATTAAAAATGTTTTTATCGTTTGTGAACAAAAGATCCAGATAATTATTCTCACGAGTTGGTTGTGAAATAAGCTGATACATATCTAGCTCAATAAGAAACTTAAACCAATTATTTTCATTTTGCGTGTTTGAAGTTATTTTATCTCAAGACCAATCTACCCCTGGCAGATTGAAATCTCCACTTAAACCAATGGTTCCTACAAAGTTTTCTGTTAAATTTCTAATTAGCTCAAATATTAGATTGTCTTTTTCTTTGCTAGTACTAGGTTCTCTATAAATACCAATGAATCTCAGTTTAAATGACTTCTGTGGAAGAATGTCAACCGTTACTAGTTCTATTGCATCATACTTTCCCTCCATTTCAACTTCAACTACTCTAAAAATATTATTAATTAATAGAACTACTCCACCTCCTCGCCGCTGCTGTCGATCCCTTCGATAAACATTAAATTCTCTATTTTTGATGATCATTGCATTAGAAGTTGTTTCAGTGAGCCATGTATCAACATCACCATAGATAAGGCTATCTCTTGAAATCAGAACATCAAGCTCGTCTAAGGAGTTACCAAGGCTTCTTTCATTCATACACAAAATTTTTATACTAGGTATAAGCTTTGGTTTACTTTAATGGTAATTAAGTCGCAAAATATCCAATTTGAAACCTTTAGGGGAGCCTTGAGAGTGATGTCGAACAAAAAGGGATCAACATTAGCAGAATACCAAAGTGAAACCTTTTTGTTCTGCTCTCTTAGCTCCCGAAGTTTGCCAAGAAACTCTTTTTGACAGACTCTCTGTTCCTCAGTCAGAGACAGCCTTACGTAAACTTTGTCATATTTGGTGGAATCCCTTAGGCGACCGCCTGAATGAACTAACTTATTACGAATATGTTTATTAATTAATCTAATTTTCAGCAGTCTGGGACGGTCGCTAGCTCTTCCAATACGAAAAATTTTAATTGGGTGGATTACTTTACCCTATCACTACTATCAAGAGTTTTTAATAACTTAGCCACGTTTTCCTTT
>JASAMX010032178.1:0-16210 GCA_030248175.1 Microlaimidae sp. YZB2_3 | reverse complement strand
TATTGCTCTGTACATTTGACTTACTGCCGTTATTCTTCATAACAACATAAATACAAAAAACACACAAACAAATTTTTTTAACCTTTGTTAGCAAAAATCGAGAACTAAGAAAATAACAAGTTTACTCATAAAATTATAAAAAATTAATAAAGCTGGATTTTTAAACTTTGAGTTGTTCAAAAACATCAGGTTTATATTAAAATTTTGATGATTCTTTAAAAGCCCATTTTTTTTAAAAAACTTCGGTTCGTCGCTTAATCTTCTCATGTAATGTTGTTTCTATCGCTTTTGATAAAAACGAAAGAATTTTTAAAAAAATCGATCTATTCATTTTTCAGGGTGGTCAGTATTGGTTGACTTTAACCGATGCGTATGGTGCAAGCGGTATAGCAATGTTATGGGTTGTTTTCTTTGAAATCGTCGGTCTATCCTGGGGTTTTGGTAAGATTTAAAATTTCAGTTGTATTTTTATTCAAAATATATAAATTTAGTAAATTTAAAAGTTCATGTTAGGGCTCTTGGATAATTGGAATTATTATTTTAACAAAAACTTAAAATGTTAGTAACTTAAACGAAATAATTTTTATTTATTTTTAAAATAAAAAAAATTTACGAACCTGCAATTCTAATCCAAATTTTTATTTTTATTTGTTTTATACTTGAACGTTAGTAGTTATTAGCGTGTCTTATTGTAGTAAAAATTTTGGGTTTCGTAATTAGCAACAGTAACACGTTCTTATTCTGCGTTTTAGACGCCTTTTTCGCGCTAGTAATCAGAAAGAATTTATTGCATTAGGTCAAAAATGTTTTTTGATATTTGGCTCAGTGACATAACCCATAGAGTTGAAACTTCAAAGACTGAATTCCAACTTATGTAGATATCTTCCCAACTTGCAATATCGTGAGATTTCGTGCGTTAAGGTTACGATCAAAATTATAATCTTCAGTGTTCTGTGTTTTAAAAAAACAAAAAACAAGCCTCAGCTTTTTTAACTTAATTTTTTTTGTACTTTTTTAACTTTTTAATGTCACTTTATAGGTGCTGACAGGGTTTACAAAGCTTTGGAAGACATGATCGGATATAAACCATCAGTATTTTGGAAAATCGCTTGGAAATTCACGGCTCCAGGGATTTGCTTTGTACGTTACAGCTTTGTGATTATTAAATTATTTTCTGCTCTATTCCTAGAGCATTTTTATGGCAAATCATTATTTATATGGTCTAGATTATTTTTTATTTTGTAAACTACAGATGCCAGATGCCAATTTACCACAGTTTACATACGTCCACCTTGGATCAGTCTACATCATAGCGGGGAATCCGCTTTTTTTCCTGCTCTATTTTTGTTGCATTTGTATTTCGAGTAATAAACAATAATGTTAATAATAAATACCACCTGCGCTAAAACCAAAACACAATCTCAACTTTTGTCAATTATAATTATTGCAACAATAAATTGTCTGTTTGAAAACTTTTACAACTAAATAAAACAACAATTCACATTTGACAGCAGCAAACGAATTATTTTAATGTTTTTAAAGCAATAACCTGTTTTTATCGTTACAAAATCGTTTGATTTTTTATCTTCGTAAAATTGAATTTAGTAAACACATTAAAACTGAATATTTCCAGTCATTTTGTGTGTGTTTTTTTTTTAATTTCTATTTTTCGATATTTTTTAATGCAGAATCAAAGTACCCATTTACGTTAATTTTAGTTATTATCATTTATCCGGACCCGTGTTTTATTACAGCCGAAACATTAAGGTTTGTATAAACATGAATTTATTATGGAACTCTGTGTTTTTCTTGTACTTATAACATTAAAAACAACTTGAAAGGATTCCGAAATATTAGTTTTTTGACATTAAAAGATTTAGCAATTTATTTCCACGGTGCTATACGTACATTGACTTAATTGATTACAGACGGTTATTAGTCAAAACAGAAAGCAGTAATAATGATCTTGTTATCCATGCCTGGAAAAATTAAGTACGACCAGATTTAAATATTCTGGCTACAAAAAATTGATTGATAATATCTGAGTAGTAAAATATCTAATATGAGTTCAGCAGCGCAAACTTCAGGTTAAAACTTTTGTTTCAAAATTTATACAAACACACCTATATATTTTCCAGAGTACGCAGCTAGCTCGCCAAATATAAGCTTAATCTTTCCAGAAATTAATAATCATATGTTGAGCTTGTACTTTGAAAAATAAAACTCCGAATAAGAACGCTTAAACTTCTCATCTAAATTTACAGTTTTTTTGCAGTTATTGCTTATGTTTTGTGTTAAGTTTTCATTAGCAAATCATTACTATTACATAGCAATTTTCCTTAATTAGGGTACCTGTGTTAAGTTCGGCCAGCCTTTAATTTCAGCCACCGGCTGTTATCTTTACCATGCACAAAATTATTAAAATACATTGTAAACTGCGTATTGCTAGTTACACCGATCGTTGATCTATTGTCATCAATCTAGTCATATACACAGTTCATTGTATAATTTTGCGCAAGGTAAAAATAACGGGCGATGGCCGAAATTGAAGCTGGCCGAATTTAAGTCAGTTGCCCTACATAAAACGCCGTTTGTATTAGGTAATGTTCGTATTTGTCGTGTCCAAGTACAAAGGTCTGGAGTATTCGGACGGCACTGGATATCCGACATGGGCCGAAATCCTGGGTCTTCTAATGTCGGCATCGTCTATGGTCGCTATACCCGCCTACGCTATTTACTATCTGATCACGTGTAAAGCAAAAACATTCAGAGAGGTAAGGATTTTTGTAGAACGTACGGTAACCGACTAAAATTCGGCCAGTTTTAATTTCGACTGTCGGCGGTAAGTTTTTTTTTGCCAGACGCAAAATTATGAAATGAACTACGTATATGGCTAGATAGATGACGCGACGATCTATCTGATCGCACGCATATTATTTCTTTATATTTGCGCGTGGAAAACAATAACAGCTGGTGGCCGAAATTAAGGCTGGCTGAATTTAAGTCAGTTACAATATTCACTATTCCTCTATAGCGTGTGTTTTCTTCGCGGGGATGTGACTTCTCTAAAAAGTATGGACAGCAAAGCTAAATTTTGTAATTTTCCCTTGGTCGGTTTGTGGTCGGTGGTTTTTTTTGTGCACATCGTTGCATTCTTACCGACACAAACTACAAAATTTAGCTTTTTGTCCATACTTTGAGTAGCCACATCCCCGTGAAAAAAACACACGCAATAAAGAAATAGTGGATAGGCAAATAAAATCTAGCTGACCCCGATAATTTCAGTATTGAATGGACTATTTAACAATAAAACCATTCAAAAATTTTTACGAAAGTGGTTTAATAATAAACATAAAAACCCATATTTTAATAATTTATTATCAAATTACTTAATTTGAAACACAAATGCAAATTTTTTACTGGCTAAAGTTGGTTAATTTTTCTTTATTTTGTAAAAAAAGAAATTTAAAAAATTCCGCGTTTTTATTTGTTTTTAAAAAAACGTCATAACCGCACAATTTTAATTAGTCCGCTCATGTCTACATTCTGATTTTCGCGGTCAGCCAGATATAATTTAACCATAGTTTATAGATTTAACCATAATCCTGCAATGTACTATTTTTAAAACTTATCTTTTTTTAAAAAAATATCATCATTTTTGTACAAGCCACACAACATTTAAAATAATTATAAAACTGGTGCTAGATTTACATAGGTTTGGTTAATATTCAGATTAAATTTGATTTAACTTTAAAGAATAAATTTAAGCATTAGACATTTTACTAAAATATATAACATAAAAATAAGAAAAATATGTGACTTCATATATTGCTCAGACACATTTATTGCTCTAATTAGGGTGCGCCCTATTTAAAGCCCTCAATGACTCCAATTAGGGCGCGCCCTTAATAGAGTTCTCAGAAAAAATTCTAAGAAAAAAACTGTTTCGTTATGTATTTTGTGCAAAAATTATAGTTATTTAAAATTTGATAGGAAGAAACCGTTAATTTTATGAGCATAAATAAAATCAAGGTGCGTTTATTTACTCGTTTTTAGTAAAAACTAATTAGCGCCATTACACTCCCTAATTAGACCATTATGAGTCTTAACTTGGGTGAGCCCTAATTAAGGCATGCCCCAAATTAAGGCACACCATATTGAGGGTAAAAATTTGTGTCTGAGTATATATGAAGTTAGGTATTTTTCCTTATTATTATGTTATATATTTTTGATTTTACCACGGTTAACTTTGTTTAGAAACTTCGGATGGGATTTACGCCGAAATTTAATCTTCCTTTTGAACCTCAAGCAGAACTAAGATGCGAACAATAGTTTTAATGCCTTTAATCGGTCACTTTTAACATTGGTAACTCAAATACTTTACCCGACCCATATGTATGGGTCACATATACGATTACCTTGCCATACCTTTTCTGCAAAAAAAAATTCGAAAACTAATTATTCATTGAGAACAGAACGGACAAAAAACCGAATCATTTACATAAAACAACGTATATTTCATGCCGTACAAAGAATATTTTATGCCGCACAAAGAACAAAGAATATTTCATTTTCAATGCCGTGCAATTTTTATTTAATGTAATGTTCAACATACCGAAATAAAAAACTAAATTGTACAAAATGTACCTATCATGGTTAAATCTTGTAATGCAATGTTTAACATATCCGAAAAAAAAACTAAATTGTAAATAATGTACCTATCATAGTCTAACTTTTTCTGATTTTAAGCGCAAAAACTGCATCTTAAATTTATAGGTGAGATTGGCGTTAACTGAAACGCTAGAATTAAGATTGTGTTGCGTTTGATTAACTTACAATCAACGAAAGTCACGTAAGAAATAATTTGCATAAGCGTGGCTGGCACGCAGCTTATTGGTCGTTCCGTATGATGTTTACATCAGTAGTAGTATGTTCAGCAGTGTTTGTACTGTTTTCCAACATAAAAATTAAGGTGCTTCGACAGCTCCGAATGCACTTTTCAACCAAACCGTATGCAAATTATTCCTCACGTGAATTTGGTAAATTCCGTTTAATCAGAAAGGGTTAAACTTTGTTTGAAAACATTATTGTGTTTATTTTGAAAAGTATGAAAGCTGTGTACTGTTGTGCCTGAATACGAGTGAATCTGCAAAAAATTGTAAATAAATATTTCAGTTTTTTTTTTCTTGTTTTTTCTGAATTTTATACTGTTTATTGTGTATTTAAATCATAGTATTTTAATGTCCGAGTTTTTCCTGATATAATTTTAAAAAAATTTGCCGTGCAAAACAATTTTTAACATTTAGTCGAATTGAATCTATAGTTTTTAGGCAGAAACTAATTTTTTTTTTTTGCATTTAACGGCCAATTTTGTCGTTATACGGTAGAATGAGTCACAAATCGTATAAAGTATACCTACCTTAATTGACGTTTCGTCTTAAAATAACAAAAAATCATAAAAAGTTTATAATTGAATTATATCTGGCTGACCTCGTAAAACTATATAAGGGACATTAAAAGGACAACAATATAACATAATAATAAGTGGAAAAAATATGAGTTCATATATTGCTCAGACACATTGACTGACTATACTGACTAGTGCGCGCTCTAATTAGGATGATACGGCCCTAATTAGGTCCATAAGGTTCTAAATATTTAGGACAGTTAATGTATGAAATCACATACTATTTCTTTATAATTATTCTATATATTATTAATGTGAGGACCAATTATAATTTTATTCATCAAATGGACTACGCTATAGGCTTTATATAGTATTGTTTATGTTAAGTCTTAAATAGTTCTAGTTCTATATCGAATATCTGTTAAAAATATATCAATTGTTCCAGTAAACAATGATCTCGTTTTGATAATTTTTTGCCCAAAATCGGGCTATATTCGATTTGAAAAAACTAAATTTCTTTCAAATACAACTTTTAAAATTTTAAATGGCCATATTTGTTTATATCAAGAATACATTCTTGTTTATATGTATAATGCGTTAATAATTATTTTTTCGTTAACTAACTCAAAAGTAAAACTGTTTCAAAAACAAATGATATTATTTTACAAATCACTAAATCTGTGCCATAAAACTACATATGTTTGATTTCATTGGTACAATCTACATTTTATCGATGGTGTAATATGTTATTTATAGATTTCACACATACATGTAAATATTATATGTTACCGGTGAGAAAATTAGCCTGTAAATAACGAAAAGCGACTAAAATCATCCGTTTTATTTTATTTACTACAATGAAAAAAAAACAACAAAACGTTTAAAAACATCGTGTTTTGCTGAAAAAAAAAGGACGTACGACCAAATGTTTCTGATGCAAATACAAGCGGTTTTTTTCCATAAACCTCCATTTTGTCAACAGTGACGTATTTTTTTCTTTGTCATCTTGGATTTTACGTTGTTTACCAAGATACATTATATTTCATGTATTCTTTATTTAATAAAACGATTTTTCTTATTAAAATTACAAATAATTTAATTATATTTAGAAAATTTGCGCCTCATTTTATAAGTTAACGTCCCAACTTACTTGACAAAAAACAGTCATATCAACGTGAAAATACCCACACGATGGTTAAAGACTTTAATAATAAAATAGCCTTAAAAGTTCGTTAAAAAAATAATTTGATGAAAAATAAAACCACATATCAGGTACAAAATCTCGCATAAACAACGCCCAATTTAAAAAATTTTAGTACTAGAGTACTGATTTTTATTGAAATTAATTCTTTTTGTTATTTTTTAATGATATTCATAAGTAGTACTACAAGATCTCCAGATGAAAAGACAAAGTCAGCGCATGGCCGTGTAATCTGTTTATAAATGCGAGTTAATGCAAATTGTTTATTACCAAATTTTGAATGCTAAAATTCATAAAAAATGGCTATTTTTATTGATTGACCTCTGTTCATTTTTGTAATTCCTGTAAAAATTCATTAATTTAAGTTTTAAAAAGATTTTAGATTAATATTTTGTGCATTATTGTCTATATTTTTATATGTTTACGTTTGTTTGTATATAAATTTTTTAATAGAAAGTGGAAAAACAATAATTTTCTTAAATTTTTAGTGCTAGCCCTTCCATACACCTACCAGGTCTGGCTTCGGCCTTGGCAGTTTAGGTTCGAGGAGGCCGAGCAGATACTCGGAGCTGGAATTTTAAGCAAAAATAAGAAGAAGAAGAAGAAGAAGCTTGAAGTCAAAAGTTTGGCATCGGAGCTGAAAGACAAAAACCGCTAAGCCTATGCCTAAGCCTAAACGTAAAGTCAAACCAACTTATTTAGCGGCAGTTAGCAAGTTCCTTTTTTCCGCGGCTTAACAAATTTTCTGGCGGCTCCATGTTTACTCTGCAGTTAAGAGACTAAGAAGGACCCCATGCCGGCCTGTCATGGAATAATTTAGGGTCGATGGAACCTTGGGAACTTGGAGCTGGAGCTTGGAGCCAAAAATAAGGAACTTGGAGCCGTAAGTGGGGAATTTGGAGCCGTAAGTAGGGAACTTGGAGCCAAAAATAAGGAACTTGGAGCCGTAAGTGGGGAATTTGGAGCCGTAAGTAGGGAACTTGGAGCCAAAAATAAGGAACTTGGAGCCGGATTTGAAGCAGAAATGGAGCTAAGTAGGGAATTTGGAGCCAAAAATAAGGAACTTGGAGTCGTAATTGGGGGAATAAGGAGTTTAGTAGGGAACTTGGAGCCAAAAATAAGGAACTTAGAGGGCCGTAAGTGGGGAATTTGGAGCCGTAAGGTAGAGGACTTGGAGCCAAAAAGGATAGGGGAACTTGGAGCGTAAGTGGGGAATTTGAGCCGTAGGTGGGGCTTGGAGCCAGAAATAAGGAACTTGGAGCCGTAAGTGGGGAATTTGGAGCCGAATAAGGACTTAGAGAAAATTGGAGCCAAAAATAAGGAACTTGGAGCCGTAAGAGGGAGGAATAAGGAGTCGTAGAGCTGGAACTTGAGCCAAAAATAAGGAACTTGGAGCCAAATAAGGAATTAAGGGGGGAATTTGGAGCCAGAAATAAGGAACTTAGAGCTGGAATTTGGAGCCAGAAATAAGGAACTTAGAGCTGGAATTTGGAGCCAGAAATAAGGAACTTAGAGCTGGAATTTGGAGCCAGAAATAAGGAACTTAGAGCTGGAATTTGGAGCCAGAAATAAGGAACTTAGAACCGTAAGTGGGGGAATTCGGAGCCAGAATAAGATAGACGGAACTTGGAGCCAAAAATAAGAAACTTAGAGCGGGGGAATTTGGAGCCGAAATAAGGAACTGAGCGCAAAAATAAGGAACTTTGGAGCCGGAAGTGGGAATTTAGAGCTGTGATTCTGGAGCCAAAATAAGGAACTTGGACGGAGCCAGTAAGTGGGGAATTTGGAGCCGAAGTAGGGAACTTGAGCTAGGAACTGGAGCCGTAAGGTGGGGAATTTGGAGCCGAAAGTAAGGAACTTGGAGTCAAAAGAGAAATAAGGAACTTGGAGCGTGGGGAATTTGGAGCCGTAAATAGGGGAATTTGGAGCCAAAAATAAGAAACTTAGAGCCGTAAGTGGAATAGAGCGTAGGAATTTGGAGCCAAAAATAAGGAAATTAGAGCTGGAATTCGGAGCCACAAATAAGGAATCTAGAGCTGGAATTTAAAGCCAGAAATAAGGAACATAAAGCTGGAATTTGGAGCCAAAAATAAGGAAATTAGAGCTGGAATTTGGAGCCAGAAATAAAAAACTTAGACCTGGAATTTGGAGCCAGAAATAAGGAACTTGAGCCAAAAATTGGAGCGAATAAGTGGTGGAATTTGGAGCCAGAAATAAGGTAGGGAACTTGGAGCCAAAAATAAGGAACTTGGAGCCGTAAGTGGGGAATTTGGAGCCGTAAGTAGGGAACTTGGAGTCAAAAATAAAAATCGCTAAAACGTGTACCTAAGCCTAAGCGAAACCTAAATTTTACCCCAAACCAATTTTTTCTAAAAGGCTCCAAGTTCCCATTGCTCGTGGCTCCAAGTTCCCAAAAATTTTCGATGGCTCCAAGTTCCCTGCTTGTAGCTCTAAAGACCCCGTACCCATGGAATAGCTTTCTAATTTGTGATTTTAAAAATTTTTATTTCAAGAACGCAGAAAGATAAAAGTTGTATTCATTTTATGGTTTGTTTTGCTATTATAGTGTTATCAAAAATTTATAATACTTTATAGTATATATTTTTGGTATTATTTACCACCATTTTTTGAGTGCGTCATGGTTTCAAAACGTATTTTACATGTATACATAAAAGTATTTCAAACTCAAATGTATAAGATAAGATAAGATAAATTTATTTTGCAACACGCCGGAAACCCACTAAAGCATTATAGTGTGCACTTTGAACAAGTGAGCACCATGTTAGTAAGTTGTTTGAATCAATTAATAAAATATAAACATTAAATCAGTAGCTGGCAGTGGGCCTTTATCAAGTTTTATTCTATCAGAAAAAGTCATTTTAATTCATGTACTACTGTTCTTTTTTCATTCATACTTTTCTATCCATACATAATTCATACCAACTATTTTCTTCCAGTTCATTCAAAATCTTAAATATATTTGGAGGTTTAATGGCTTTAAAGTTTTTTCTTTTTAAAAGTTCCAGGTCTTTCCATTTTAAAACAATCACAAGAACAGCAAATACAAAATTGAAACAGTTTCTGAGTCTTCCTAAATTTTTATAAAAAATCTCTTGATGTTTTCAATTCAAAATAAGCAACTGCACCGCACAAAATTTAAATTTATTTTAATTTAAATTTAGTGCTTTTATGTATACATAAAAGCACTTTTTTTAACTTATTTTAATAAAATATGTGCAAGTAGTGTCAGCCGAAAATTGAGGTACACAGTGATACACGTGATAAATATACTGCTAAAATATTATTAGCTATGTAAAACCTAATTTGGTTTTGTTAAAGCTTAGGAATTAAAGCTAAAATTATTCCGGCTGAAATTAAATGCGTAACTGCTTTTCGTTAAGAAAAAACTCGCGAGTCAGGAAAAAAAAGTTGTCAGTAATAATTTAAACAATTATTATTAAGTTACTACAGTTGTTTCTTGATATTTTCTTGGAAAAAAGTGGTTAATTCACTTTTTTCACTACACTGCAGTCTTCACCCTAGAATTCATTCTTAGTATGTTATTTTCTATGGTTTCCCATGATGCCAAAAATATCAAGCTAACTTTTATTATGTACAACAAAAACTAATATAATCCGACTAATTAATAATAATACTATAAAAATATACCAAAAATATTCTAAAATTATATTAGATAAAGAATAAATTAATAATTAAAACGTTAGAACCAATTTAACAAGGAAAAGTGAGAAACATTCACATAGGCCCAAAAAATAAATAAGCCACTATTCAACATCACCAAAACAAGCTTCAAAACCGATTATAACATAAACAGTAAAGTACTTTAGAAAAAAATTGATCCTTTATACAAATCAAATGTAAAATATAATTTTCTTCCTTTTTACAAGAGAATGAGTCACAATCTGCACAAAATCAACGATACTGTTATTTTACGTCCGCGTAAAAATAAATTTTTAAATGAAAAACGTTAGAGGTAGGGATGTTATCGGGAGCTCCAATTTTCGAGGCTCCGAAGCAACCTCCGGAGCTTCGGAACTTAGCATCTCCGCCATATTTTGGTAATAATTTTATGAATTATTAAAGAGTAAAGCCACACAGATTATTTTGTCTAAATTTTTACGAAACCTATCAAAAACGATAAATACAGTTTTTAAATCGATCATTTAAAAGGCGAAGTTCCGAAGCTACCTGCGTTTAAAACAATCGAAACTCTGGGGCATTATATCGGAGGGTTTGAACATCACTAATCGAAGAAAATTTTATTGATTTTATATTGTTTGTGATTCATTCTGTTGTGGGAACTACGAAATAATTCTGATCTAGCAGCGAGGCGCATGTAAGCAACAATAACATTACAATTTTCCAGTTAAATTTTTATAAAGTGATTGATGCAGGAAACGTTTTAACCAAACAGTCAATCGCTGTGAATTAAATTGATGTATATCATTTATTAAAAATTTTTAAAGGTTTCAATACACAATACAACAATTTAATATTTTCAATTACCTATTATATCAAACGAGAATTGAACTTAGTTTTTTAGTATTGTGGTATCAAGTTTTTTTCAGGTAAAAACTTTTTGCAATTTTTAGTTTGATTCAAAAATAGGTTTTAATGTGTCAACTTGCCTCCTAGTGTGAGGAATGCAACTCACGATGCCAAAATACAAGAAAGGAAGACGCAAAGTTTAGTAGTGAGCTAGCAGTGAAAAAACCGTTCTTACTTGTGTTTAAAACGTGTTTTTTTCCTTCAAAAATAGCGAAAATTAAAGTTTCGGAGCGTGTGTTTGTTTTAAAGTGTTTTTCGAAAAAAAAATTTGCTATTTTTAAAATTCCTTAACTACTGAAAAACAATCGACCAAAGTCAGGTAAGAGATATTGTGGTGTGGAAAGTGCGTTCGCAACTGTCGAATCAGTTTAGTTTGTTGGAAAACCGCGAAAAACACTACTGAACGTATTATTACTAAAACGAACATCATACGGAACGACGAATCAGCTGCGCGCTAACTACTGTCAAACAAAGGAAACCACATCGTATGCAAATTTTTCCTTACGTGAATTTAGTCGATTGATACATTAACATTTTTGATTACCAAAGGGGCGGCTAACGCATAACAATACAGAAAAAAACAATACCTATGTGGTTTATTATGACAGAAATTTGTACTTTAAATTAAGAAATAAATTGACTGGCAAAATTTTAGACATCTTTAATTTTGGCCATTTGTTTTTCCTGTACGCAAACAAAATAAATGGAATTATATCAATAATTATAAAAAATATAAAACATAAAGGAATGAACCAATAATTAAATAAATATGGGAAATCGGTCACATAACTTTTTGTAATGAGAAAACAACAGAAATGGCAAAAATTAAGTCAGTTCTCCAACCAAATGTTTTTTTAATTTAGGATTTTTTGGTAAAAACAAAGAAAAAATTTATTATCAACAGGAATACATTTTTTAATTAATTTAATGTAATAAAATATTAGAGGTATTCTCGTGTTTCATAAAAATCAATAAAAAAGTTTGAAGAACAAATTTTACTTTATAAAATAAAAAATTTATATTTGGATTTGAATTTTAAAATTTCTTGTTGTAGTCTTCGAGAGTTTTTTGACTCTTTTTTAACAGTTCAATTTTAATTTCTACAAGAGCCTTTAAATTCTTTTGCAATTCTGGATAGTGATCTTCTAGCTTCTTTATTAATTCTTTCACCTAAAACAATTTTATATTATGTTATATCCTAATAGTATCTTATTTAGTATACTGTGTTTCTAGCGTCATCTCTCTAATAGTTTATAAAATGTTTATAGTTTTAAAACCATCTTTCATTTTTTCTCAAGTATGAAAATTTACAATAGTTTACGTACACGGCAGGATTTTAATGGTCCTCAAAATGTCGTTTATAGTATTCATAATCTCGTCATATATGTTTCGCTCTGTGGGAATGATTGTGGGAGGAGCTGCTTTAGACAATTAGCGCTTGGGAAAAATTGATCTCCAGTGAATAACAGATCTCGATTTTTTTTCCTAAGCGCTAATTGGCTAAAAGTGATTCTATAATGTTATAACTCAGTGAAGATATTTATCACCGAACAACTTCCGTTTATTTGGGAGGTTCGACCATCCTGTATTTTTTTTTCTTTCGTTTTTTCAAAACTGTTAAGTTTTTACAGGGGGTTATTAGGACAAAGGATGGTATATTAATCATATACCAGAATATTTTTTGGGGTTTAAAATGTAATCACGCTGTAAAAATCATCGCATTGCATAATAGGTCTATTTGCATTTTTTAAAGATTTAAAACTATTTTTAACTAAGTTGGAATTTAAATAATTTAAACTAAAAAAAGTGTAAACGCTTCTGGCGTCTATAACAACGAACTTCAAACGATCTTTTGTTTAGATATTCATCCTGTCCAAATTATTCTGTTTGGGCCGGTTCACACCGGAGCGGTAGCTGATAGGTAACGCACAGCGCACACAGTTTACACCGCAGCAACAATGAGAGTGTAATGATGTAAACGCACGCGTTCACTATTCCCTTTGCACTGCCCCTCCGGTGTGAACTGGTCTTTTAAGATAAGAAAAAAAATTGTGCTCGACTAGTGGTGAGCAGTTCCGTTTCCGGGTTTCAGATGTTTCGGGCGAACTTTGTTTATTCCGATTCCGGTTCCGGTTCCTGTTCCGGATTTTCGGAAAATTTCAATTCCGGTTCTGGTTCCGGTTCCGGTGTTCCGGGGGTTTCGCAGTTTGATAGGCATTTCCGGGTTCGGATGTTCCGGGCAAAATTCAGCATTCCGGTTCCGGGTTCTTGTTCCGGATTTTTGGAAAATCTCAATTCCGGTTCCGGTTCCGGGGTTCCGCAGTTCCGCCCATCACTAGCTCACACCAGAATTTTTTAACATTTATTTCATTTTTGAATATACTAAAGTACCTTAGCTTGCTGTTCATTGAAGGCTTCTTGAGATTTGTCTAGATCAGCTTTCATGGTTTCGTTGGTGGGATTTTTCTCGCTCTTGTTCTTGAGGCTGTCCATATCCAGGCGTCGGTTCGTCAGTAGCTTTCTTTCCTTCACAAATAAAATTAAATTTAAACTCATTTTAGAGTAACCGAGTTAAAGACGCCCAAACTTTAATTTCGGCCACCGGCTGTTTTTTTTTGCCATGCGTAAAATTATGAAATGAACTACGTACGGCTGGATAGATTGTCGTGTTATCTATCTTGCCATATCCAGTTCATTTCATAACTATGCGCATCGCATAGAAAGAATAACAGACAGTGGCCGAAATTAAGATTTAGCCATCTTTAAGCCAGTTACTCTAAAATGACAATACGGTCGATTTGTACAAAGTTGTTATTGGTTGGAGGTCAATTTTATCTAAGCATTGACATATTTATTTTTTTAAATCAACCTTTTAAGTGAAATATGGCAGTTTAAAATTTCTTTTAGTCTACAATAAATAGAAAAAAAATCGAGATCTGTTATTCACTGGAGATTAATTTTTCCCAAGCGCTAATTGTCTAAAGTAAGCTCCCAATTATTTCTGCATAGTGAAACATATATGACTAGATTAATGAATACTATAAACGACATTTTTGAGGACCATTAAAATCCTGCCGTGTACGTAAACTATTGGAAGTTTTCATACTTTGAGAAAAGAAAAAAGATGGTTTTAAAACTATAAACAATTTACAAAACTATTAGAGAGATGACGCTAAAAAAACAGTATACTAAATAAGATACTATTAGGATATAACATAATATAAAATTGTTTTAGGTGAAAGAATTAATAAAGAAGCTAAGTAAATCACTATCCAGAATTGCAAAAGAATTTAAAGGCTCTTGTAGAAATTATAAATTTAAAAAATGGTTAAAAAAGAGTCAAAAAACTCTCGAAGACTACAACAAGAAGTTTTTTTAAAATTCAAATCCAAATATAAATTTTTTATTTTATAAAGTAAACTTTGTTTCTTCAAACTTTTTTATCAATTTTCTTATGAAAAACAAGGATACTTTAAATATTTTATTACAATTTAAATTAATTAAAAATGTATTCCTGTTGATAATAAATTTTTTCTTTTGTTTTTACCAAAAAATCCTAAATTAAAAAAACATTTGGTTGGAGAAATCACCTGAAATTTTTCCGATTTCTGTTGTTTTCTCATTAATAAAAAGTTATGTGACCGATTTCCCATATTTATTTAATTATTGGTTCATTCCTTGAGGATTTATTTTTTTACAAATGGATTGATATAATTCATTTTATTTTGTCTGCGTACAGGAAAAACAAATGGCCAAAATTAAAAATGTTAAAAATTTTGCGAGTCAATTTAATTTCTTAATTTAAAGTACAAATTTTTGTCATAATAAACCACATAGGTATTGTTTTTTTCTAAATTCGTTATGCGTTAGCCGCCCCTTTGGTAATCAAAAATGTTAATTGATCAATCGACTAAATTCACGTAAGGAAAAATTTGCAGTTAACTGTGTGGTTTCCTTTGTTTGACAGTAGTTAGCGCGCAGCCTGATTGGTGGGTCCGTATGATGTTCGTTTTAGTAATAATACGTTCAGTAGTGTTTTTCGCGGTTTTCCAAACAAACTGAAACTGATTCGACAGTTGCGATAGGAATTTCCACGGACAATACTCTCTTACCTGACTTTGGTCGATTGTTTTTCAGTAGTTAAGGAATTTTAAAAATAGCAAATTTTTTTTAAAAACACTTTAAAACAAACACACGCTCCGAAACTTTAATTTTCGCTATTTTTGAAGGAAAAAAATACTTTTGAAACACAAAGAGAGAACGGTTTTTTCACTGCCGAGCCGACGATGAAACTTTGCGTCTTCCTTTCTCGTGATTTCCCGCATTGCGACAGGGATTTCTCCTCACACCAGGAGGCAAGTTGACACATTAAAACCTATTTTTTGAATTTTAAGCTAAAAATTGCAAAAAGTTTTTACCTGAAAAAAACTTGATACCACAAGAAGACTAAAAAAATGAAATTCAATTCTCGTTTGATATAATAGGGTAATTGAAAATATTAAATTGTTATATTCGTGTATCTAAACCTCCAAAAATTTTTAATAAAGGATATACATCAATTTAATTCACAGCGATTGACTGTTTGGTTAAAACGTTTCCTGCATCAATCACTTTATAAAAATTTAACTTGGAAAATTGTAATGTTATATTGTTGCTTACATGCGCCTCGCTGCTAGATCAGAATTATTTTGTAGTTCCCACAACAGAATGAATGGTATATAATATAAAATCAATAAAAATTTTCTTCTATTAGCTAGGTTCAATCTTTTATAGATCATGCCCCAGCGTTTCGATTGTTTTAAACTTAGGTAGTCTTCTTAAGTTCGCCTTTTAAATGATCGATTTAAAAACTGTATTTATCGTTTCTGATAGGTTTCGTAAAAATTTAGACAAAATAATCTGTGTGGCTTTAATCTCTGAATTCAAAATGTTAGGACCAAAATATGGCGGAGATGCTAAGTTCCGAAGCTCCGGAGGTTGCTTCGGAGCCTCAAAATTGGAGCTCCCTACAACATCCTACCCCACTCATCAAA
>JASAMX010032176.1:0-14850 GCA_030248175.1 Microlaimidae sp. YZB2_3 | reverse complement strand
GGGACATGCCCCCCCCCCTAATTCGCCTCCCAGAGAAAAATTTTTAAGCGTTATAAAAGGGCTAAAAAATTTTCCGCGCTTCGCGTGGAGTGTTTATTACCTTGTTTATGTCATATACATCATTTTTTCTCTTATTATTCAAAAAACATTAATTAAACATTAACGTTTTAAACACCTGTTTTAAATGTAAAGGGATAAAAAAACCTTAAATTTTGTAATAAACATCATCTGAAATTAAAATTTCTAGTGTATTTTAGCCCCTAAAATTAAAAATTTTCTCCCTCGGGGGGAGGGGGGGAGGGGATTCTGCCCCCCGGACCCCCCTGACAAGGGGCTCTGCTCCTTGACTCCGCTGGGGTGCTCTCGCCCCCCAGACCCACCCCATTACTGGGGGGCTACCGCCCCCCAGACCCCCTTTCAGGGTCAGTATTTACCCCCCTCCCAGACTGCCCTCCCAAATAAAATTCTGGGCACGCCACTGTTCTAGACCCCCCAAATTTTTATCCTTGGCAACCCAAAAGGGGGGCCGAACTCCAAATTTTTCCCTTTGCCGACCCAAAAGGGAGGTCTAGACCCCCACCCTGGCTACGCCCATGTATGTATATAACCTTTAATTAAATATAAGATTATGGATTAAAAAGTTTGTGATACTTGACTTTATAATCAAGACAATATAATTACTATTCTACTATTACGTAATTATTAAAAAAACTATGATTTCTAATCTAATTCTAAGAATATATAAACACATTATTATTAAAAAAATTTAAAAATAAAGTTTATAAGTTGCAATAAGGTCTTATTTTAATTTTACACAGTTTTAAAGCATTTATAAGTGTGTTTTACGTTTTTTTACGCGTTTTAAGCCCATTTTAAGGCAGCGCGGAAATATGGGGAACACCCCCCTCAAAATTTGGGTCTTGCCAGACACCCCCCTAAAATTTGACCCCCTATATCCCCCCAAAACCCGAGAGGCTGCCCACCTATGGTAACGACGATAATTTCAAGTGATATAATCTCTTGCACTAAATTCACAAATTTATAATAGTTTTTAATATTTACTTTCTTTGCTTAAAAAATCCGCTTACAAGAGAAGAGTCATCCCGTTTTTCCGGCGACTCGTCCAGATCGGTTTTTATCCAACTGGATGCTGTCGTGGTTTTATAAATATTTTCAGTGTCAAAAAAATCTTTTTTGGTCTGTGACCTTGGATCGCGGTTTTGTGCTTCAACTATAAAGTAAACATAACATAAAAATTATCGTCATTCATTTTATTTAAGACCTTTTTAGTGAATAACCGTTAAACTTTAATTCCATAATGTATTGTATTGTTTGATACTTTACAGTATCACCATCAAAGTTGATGAATACTCCAGAAAGTGATTATACCACTGAATATAATGTAAAAAAAAGCACAAGTGATTAGTGATGTGCCCCGGAGCGGAGCTTCGCTTTTAGGAGCTCCGAAGCACCACCTGGAGATCCAAAGCTCCGCCCTATTTTTTTTTAAATTCATAAATAATTAAAAAAGAGTGATGCCATAAATTATTTTGCCAAATTTTTTTTAAATTAATTTTTTTAAAAAAGTTATTTAAATCTTAAAAACGCAAATAGAGTAACTTTAAAATGTAATATTAAGCTTAAATAAGCTTAAAATCGCTCATTTAAGGGGCGGAT
Source organism: Microlaimidae sp. YZB2_3 (assembly GCA_030248175.1). Lineage (NCBI taxonomy): Eukaryota > Metazoa > Nematoda > Chromadorea > Desmodorida > Microlaimidae > Microlaimidae sp. YZB2_3. The sequence continues at coordinate 13,173 of JASAMX010032176.1, read as the reverse complement.
CTCCGGAGCTCCCCCGCTTAAATGGCCAGAGCTGCGGAACATGATATTGGAGGGTAGGAAGGAACATCACTAATAGTGATAAAACCGCAAAATAAAAGTATACAAAATGATAAATGGGTTAAGATAGGTTAAGGGTTTTTGGATTTATAGGGTCGTTTTTAGTGATAGGCAGTTTCGGTTCCGGGTTCCGGATGTTCCGAGCAAAATTTGGAATTTTGGTTCCTTTTCCAAATTTTTGGAAAATCTCAATTCCGGTTCTAGTGGGGGTTCCGTAGTTCGCCCATCACTTCATTTTGGATTATATGGGGCTCTTGGATCGCTTTATGTTGGCTTTTATTTTTATTACTACATGCTTTAATTATTAGTATAATGCTATAATACTTCTACCTTGTATAATGTTGTATTCAATGCGTTTATTTATCTGCATCACAGATAAAGTCTAATGATGATACAGTAAGCAGACCTGTGCACAGTCTGGAAATGCCCCCCCCCCGCTTTATTGGAGGATTTGCTCCCCCCCGTTTTATTGCCACCCCCTCCGCCAAAAAATGAAAAAGTACCCTAAAATTATGACGCCATTTTTGACCTATGAAGACGCATCGCGAATCATTGCATCATCGCGAATTTTTTGCAGTTTTTAGCCTATTTCAATATATTTTAAGCCACTTTAGACCTATTTTACCTTATTTTCGCTTTTTTTGTCCCTTTTTTCCCTTTTTCTTTGTTTTTTCTTCTTTTTTTCTTTCTCTTCTGCTTGCCCCTCCCGTTTAATTGCCTCCCCCTATTTTAAAAAAAGTTGCCTACCCCCGTGCCCCCCGTTTTGGAATTGCCCCCCCAATAAAACAGTGCACAAGGGGGAGGGGGGACAGTGCACAGGTCTGCAGTGAGTTTCGATACACATTGGATTATTTTTTTGGTATATTCATTGTGAAACTATGGTTTTCCCCAAAAGTTTTATTACAAGAGTATATTTCACTGTTAGGTTTTTTCTTGTTTTTGGAGTTTTTTCGCTTGCGAACTAAAATTATGCGTAAAAATTATTGCAACTACAAAATTATTAACAGTAATTTTGTCATCGCGACAATTCTTGGCGCAAAAAATTGTTTGTAAGTCGAGAAAAAAACCTTTGAAACGCAAAAGTATAGGAAAACAAGAAAGATTATTCAACTGAAAAAGGTGATTTCTTCTAGTAAATCTTAAAATTTGTAAACATAGCAAATATATTACTTGAAATCGCTTGGTTTGAGAAAAGACCTTGCAGTACATTAGTATTTAAGTTTATTTTGGTGTCTTTAGAAGCACCTGACTGGACGATAGTGGACGGGCCAGCCGCCACCATACCCGTTTTTTCCACAGGACCAGAAAAATGGGATTCCACCACTTTTGAAGTGGACGCAGAGATACCAAGACTAGGTTTTATTCTTTCGTATGCTTCTTTCCGTATCTAGAAAAAACTTTATATTAATACTGCGAAAATACTTTTTTTGAACTAATATTAAAATATTAAATTGTGCAAACGCTAAACTAAACAATAGAAAAAATTACTTACTAAGGCATTATTGTTTTTATGTCATGTCTATTATAGCAGACAGTGTGGATAATAATAATGTAATTGTTGACATTGAATATCAATCATTTACTTGAAAAATCCCCCTTACATGGTTTATTAGCGGCACGGAAAGGGGGGTGGCGAGTGCGGGGGGGGGGGAGGAAAAAAACTATAAAAATTTGGAGATGGTAATTATTTTAAACTACGATAGTAATAAATGGGCATCGGACGATAAATCGGTTAGGACGTTAGGTCCGCAAAATTAACGAAAATGTCGATACTCGATACCTTCTCACAATCCCCTCTCCAAAACTAAAAACACTATAAAAAGATTATTAAAAACAAACTGCCACCTAAAACTTTAGGCAGCCTACGGCGATCATAGATGAACACGGTCAAAAAGCTAGGGGGGGTGTTTAACCCGGGTAAATGACTTTTCAAAATCTAGGAGGGGGGTCCTAGGGGGGTCGAACCCCCTAGCTTTTTAGGGGGGGTCGAACCGGGGTGCGAAATTGTGAAATCTAGAGGGGGGTCAGGTGGGGTCCGGTGTCCAAAGCAAAACAGTTTTAAACCAAAATAACTTTAATAATAGTTCTTTTTATAGGATAATACTACATTTTATTGAATAAAAAGCGATATATAGGTATAAAAAGGGTGTAAAAACATGAATTTGTGTTAAAAATTCACGTTTTTGCAAGAAAATTTAGTATAAAAAAAGTACTTAAAATTTTCTCGAGAGGGGAGGGGGGGGGGGTCAGATTTCAAAATCTAGAAGGGGGTCAGGGGTAAAAAATTCGAAAATTTGGGGGGACCACCTCCACCCCCGGGTGGAAGGCCAAAATTTTTTAGGGGGGGGGGTCCAGGGGGTTCGGACCCCCCTGGCTTTTTAGGGGGGGTCGACCCCGGGTGCGAGATTTCAAATTTAGGGGGGGTCAGGGGGGTCCAATTTTTTTAGCAAATTTTTTTAAGTCAATAATTAAGTGTTTTTAGGTCTAATATTGAATTTTATGTATTAAAACAGTCTATTTAGGCCTAAAAAGTGTATTTAAACACTGTTTTTAACTAAAAAACCGTGTTTTTGACAGTAAATAAAAAATATACTTCCAAAATGGTCGGGAGGGGGGGAGGGGGGTCAGCCCCGCTAGGGGGTTCAGGCCGGACCGCTCTCCAGCTTTGGGGGGAGGGGGGCCTGAATTTTTTCTAGGGGGTGGTCCAAAATTTTGGCTCTGAGGGGGGGTGGACCCCTCTGCCCCCCCCCCCCAAAACACCTATGGCGGTGATTTCCCTTTAGGCTGAACAAGGGTAACATTTTTGGGGTGCAAAGGCCACTTATTTTTAGAAAAACTTCTCGGGCTAGCACTTGATCATTCTTTCTTTTGTTATAACATTACAATTTAAAAAAGCTCAATTGTCATAGATGAACAAGGGGGGTAGGGTGGGGTCCACCCCCTAGCCTCGAAATTTTGCCCCCTCCCCCCCCCCCTAGAAAAAAATCCAGGCCCCCCGCCTTCCGCCAAATTTTCGAATTTTTTTTACCCCTGACCCCTCTCTTGATTTTGAAATCTGACACACCCCCTGCCCTTTCGAGAAAATTTTAAGTACTTTTTTTATACTAAATTTTCTTCCAAAAACGTGAATTTTTAACACAAATTCATGTTTTTACACCCTTTTTATACCTAAATATCGCTTTTTATTCAATAAAATATAGTATTATCCTATAAAAAGAACAATTATTAAAGTTATTATGGTTTAAAACTGTTTTGCTTTGGACACCGGACCCCACCTGACCCCCCTCTAGGTTTCAAAATCCTCCACCCCTGGTCGACCCCCCTAGAAACCTAGGGGGGTTTGACCCCCCTAGGTCCCCCCTAGATTTTGAAATTTCATTTACCCGGGGTAAACACCCCCCTAGCTTTTTGACCGTGTTCATCTATGTCAATTGTTTAGGCGTTAATGACTTTTTTTTCTTTTTTTTTTGCTATTATTTGCTTAATTATACCATGAGTTTTTATAAAACTAAAATAATAAATTTGTCTCTCCTTGAAAATTTATGGTACTCTCTGTATGTTTGCTATAATCACACAAGACGTCCTTTTCCCTTTTCAGGAACGTAAGAAAAAATTTTTAAGGTTTCAAGATATATTTTTTTCAAGATTTTTTTCTCACGCCTCAGTTCGCTCAGCACTAACTTAATGTTCATTAAATTAAATGATTTATGTTTTTAAAAAACAAAAAACTAAGGTGGGTAGCAAACTGTTTTTTTAATAAAATTTTTACTTCATTTTTTTAGACTTAATTTTATCAAATTACAAAAAATGTAGAATTGCGGAAGAGTAAAATAATAAACATTTGTGCGAAACACGGAAAACATTTTTAGCTTTTTTTATATTGTTTAAAATTTTGATACAATTAAAACACTACATGACCTTTCCACCAAAAATCTGCTATGCTGCCCACTAATGATGATACTAATCAAACCTCAACCTCAAAAAAATATTTATTTAAATGTAAATATTAGCTCTAAATATGACCTAGCATTTTTTATTTTTAGACAATGGAATATACAAAAAGGGGAAACTAATATAGTTTGGCGGTGATTTGCAAACAATTTTTTTACAGATTTTTTATTACAAAAAATTTATCAATGACTAAAGGTCAGGTTTGACTATAGTTTTGATTGACTATACAGATCTAGTCAAACTAAAACACAAAAAATATTTATATAACATCTTACCCGCAATTTTGTATCATTATCAGTAAGCGTGACGGAGTCAGAAAACAATCCTTTAGCAAGATCAGACCATTTTTTACGATAGTAAACATTGGGATCCATATTTACACTGTCAAATCGCTTTTCAAAGAGCAATCCTAGCTTGGTTATTTCAATCCCTTTCGGATAGGATTCAGCTAGTAATAAAGTTAGCATTTCTTTGAAATCAGGTAATTTGGGGGCTTTTTTTCGTGGTGCTGTTTGAGGCTTTTGCTCAATACGTGGTGGAGGCTTTTGTTCAGTAACTGGTGCAGGTGCGTTCTTCGCAATGCTGTGTTCAGGAGCCAATTTTTGATTTGCTTCGTCACTGGAGACTTTGGGCCGAGCAGCGGTCAAATAGGATGCAGGCTCAGGCTGGCTACCTGTTTTATTTCCTATCACGGTATTGTTGGCGGAAATTGGTTTGGAAGAAGATTGGTTTCCCGTTTTATTTCCAACAGCGGAAGTTGTGGAAGATGCATTAGAAGAAGGAACTAGAAGTTGCACGTCAGTTCTGACGGATCTTGCAATGGGGGTGGAGGAGACATTTGCCCCCGCGGGGGGGAAATTTTGCCCCCGCGGTGGCGGTATAAAATTATGCTGATGAAAAGCCGCCGGATTATAAAATCTGTGATTATAGGACAAGTTCGGTTGGATTTGACCGGCGGCCATTTGCAAAAACTGGAGAGGGTTCGGTTGATTAAACATTGGAGGAACGTAAAGTCCACCAGCTATATAAGCGTAGGTAGCACCAAAAACATTTTTATTCTGACGTCAAAGTCAGGGAACACACAGAACTAAGTTAAAACAGGGCTAAAATTTAGCGCTTAATAATAAAAAACACAATATTTGACAAAAAATGTATATTTTAAAACCGTATTTTCCAGCTATTATATACAAGCGTTGAATTTTGTCGACAATAATAAAAAATACTTGAAGACATTCTAAAGAAAGCTTTTTAAGTCTTAATAATACATAACAATACTGTTAGGTTGTTCGCAGCCAGGGCGGAAGCTTTTACTGACGGGATTTAGAACATGCATGGGCAAGTTGGTCCGAAGTGGGTGGGGGGTTAATTAAAGTAATTAAACCCCAAATTAGGGGAGGGGGGGTTAAATAAAATTTGAGAAACGCAAAATACCCATATCGTGTTTTTTTTCTGGGGTGCATTTTACCCTTATCGTTTTTCGATATAAAAAAAAATAGGTAGAAAACGCTAATTTTAGGTCAAAAAGCCCGTTTTATTGCATTTTTGAGCTTTTTACTGTGTAAAATATTCATTTTGACCTCAAAACTTGTGTACCTCCGTGCCCATGTATGATTTAGAATTTACAATAAACGGTTAAGTCAAAGAAGACACATATTAAAATCTCACGGGACATTTTTTTAAAGTTAAATATACAAATGTAATGTACAGTTATAAAAATTAGAAATTTTGACATGCGATGCGAAATATCGCGAAATATAGTAATATAACAAAACTGTTTAACATGACTGTTAATAATTATACAACACAAAAACATTATACTAAAAACTATACTATACAGCATTATTGCAAAATATCTTCTGTGTGGTAATGAAAAACATTATATTTAAAATTAATTATACGCAACGAAAATTATAAAAATGACACTAGCATTAGGGATGTGCTCAGCTCAATTGTCATTTTTTGACATCCGTGGATGCGGTTTTTTGAAAACAGAAATTCGTGGATCTTGATGCGGATGCTTAAGAAGTGCATTATTACCATATCGTTTTTAGTTCTGGGGTGCATTTTATCAGTATCGTTTTTTTTTTATTTTGAAAAAAAAAAAACAAATAAAAAAACGCTGATTTTACATAAAAAGCGTTTTATTGCATTTTTGAGCTTTTTATGGCTACAAAACTCATTCAGACATAAAAACTTTGGCTAAGAGAAGGTTAGAAATTTTAAAAAATTTAGTATTAGCTAATTGAAGAAGTAAAAATAAGCAATATACACATCCGCGGATGTGAGTTCAACAATCCGCGGAGGCGGATGTCAAAAATAATGCTGTCAGCGGATGCCGGGCATATCTCTAACTGGCATATTCACAAAACAGCGTTCAAATATTTGCAACAAAAAGCAAAGGTTACACTTGCTCACGTATTTAAAGGTTTCTTACCTACTATGCTTATGGTATAATATGTAAAGCCTCACGAAACGAAAGAACATAAATTAGAATAATAAACTGCATCTTGCGAATTTTGATAATGATTTCGATAATTGGAACAAATTACTACAACAAAATATATTAAAACCACACAAACTTGTATAACTAAACGTTTAGTACTCAAATCATTTGCATAAGCAATTAAACAACCAAAGTCACCCCTTTTCATTTGTTTTTTTCAATAATTGTGTTTAGGGTGTTGGTGTACAGTTGTAGTTCAGTAGTACTATAATTATTTTTAAAACATCGCATGACCAAAAGTCGAATGACTGACTAAACGTAAAGCAGGAAACAAAAAATGCAATCTGAAAGTAATTTTTGCTTTAAAACTATGTGTATTATTGTAAAAAAATCTTAAGACATGATTTGACACAGAAGGAGTCGAATTACGAACCTTATCACATTACTAATAAATAATAAACGCAGCGCGCTACGCTAGCCCACATTGTCATTGCAAATCTTGACCTATGACCGCTGAAAGCAATTTATAAATAATAACATAAACAATAACAAAAATAACAGAGGAACGTGGCAGACAGTGCGTATTAAAACGCGGAGAGGGGAAATAACTAATTTTCATGTTTTATAATAACTAACACAAGCTGTTTTAAAGGCTTTTTAAAAATTCAAAACCTTTAAATATCCAGAGATCAAATTTTATGGCTACCATAGATGTTTTTGGGGGGGGACAGAGGGGTGCACCCCCCCCTAGAGCCAAAATTTTGGACCTCCCCCCTGGAAAAAATCTAGGGGGCCCCCCCCCTCCCCCCCCCAAGCTCGAGAGCGGTCCGACCTACCCCCCCCCCCTGGAAGGCTGGACCCCCCGCCCCCCACCCCCTCCCGACCAATTTGGAAGTATATTTTTTTATTTACTGTCAAAAACACAGGTTTTTAGTTAAAAACAGTGTTTAAATACACTTTTTAGGCCTAAATAGGCTGTTTTAATACATAAAATTCAATATTAGACCTAAAAACACTTAAATTATTGAGTTTAAAAAATTTTGCTGAAAAATTGGACCCCCCTGACCCCCCCCCTAAATTTGAAATCTCGCACCCGGGGTCGACCCCCCCTAAAAAGCCAGGGGGGTCCGGACCCCCCTGGACCCCCCTTAAAAATGTTGGCCTTCCACCCGGGGGTGGCCCCCCCCCCTAGCGGACCCGACCAAAAACATCTATGATGGCTACCATGCATGACCATATTTCGTCCTTAAGTAAGTCAACCAAATCACATTATGGCAAAATAACCCCCAAATTAAGGGTAATTTTATTCTTATCATGCCGATCCTACTCCATAAAATACAATAATATACGAAAAAACCTTTATTCTGCAGACCTGTGCACGGTCCGAAAATGCCCCCCCCCCGTTTTATTGGAGAGATTTGCCCCCCCCCCCTTCCCGGCAATAGAACTAGTAGCGGTTGACATTTTTCTACAAAAATCATCTAAACTGAGATTCATTGGTATTTATAGAGAACCTAGTACTAGCAAAGAAAAAGACAATCTAATATTTGAGCTAATCAGGAACTTTATATTCGAAATCATAGCAAAGAGTTAATTTGTAAATATAAGCTTGGTAATAACGTACTTGCAACTACAGAATTGGTGCGTGACTTAGGTGTTTATATATCCCATGATCTGAAATTCTTTAAACACTGTGAAATCACAGCAAAAAAAGCTATGAGAGTGACATCACTAATTTTTAGAACATTCAATTCAAACTCTAGAAATAATTTTCTCAGAGCATATAAGTCCTATGTTAGACCAATTCTGGAGTATGCTAGTGCAGTTTGGAACCCTTATTTACAAAAGGATATAAACATTTTGGAAAAATTGCAACAAAATTTCACTAGACGTTTGTTTTATAAATGCAAGTTGTTACCTGTTGGTTATGAACATAGACTGAATTACCTAGGTTTAGAAAGATTAAAGGATCGAAGAGACAAAATTGATTTATATGAGTGCTTTAAAATTATACATTGCTTAAACAATTTGCAAGCCAATGATTTTTTTAAGTTTAACCTGCAGCCCACCCGTGGTCATCCATTTAAATTGGCAATGGAAGACTGCCGAATTAATGCAAGGAAATTTTCTTTTGCAAATAGGCTTGTTACACCTTGGAACAATCTACTCCCATCTCAAGTAACTGTCGATTCTTTGGATGCATTCAAGAAAAGTTTTAAAACTGACTTAAATAAGCGCTCTTTTTGAGCCTTTCAAGTCATATCAGATAGCTATGTTCATTGATAATTAGATACAATTGTGATTCATATTGGCGGCAATTAAGTCGCAGATTTGATGTTGTTGATGAAAAAAAAGAAATTCTATAGTCTATACAAAAATGATGCGGACTGGCGACAAAACTCGAACTTTGAAATGTTATATATCCATAACGGAGGTTCGAATATATGCGGGTCATATATGGGAGCATAGCTTAGACTCTTGGCTATCTTTTGAAAAGGTTAGGAAAAAATGTTTTTCGATGACGTCATCACTACAGCCGATGCGGTGAAAAAAACCTGGTCCCAAAAAAAACAAAACTTTTTTATTAGTACGAGATAAGAAACGCCGCTTTGTATGCTGTTAAAACATACCTTTCTGAGTTTTTTCTGAAAGTTTGAGCGAAATCGGCTCGCTCAAATTTTTTTTATGATGCGTTAAATGCGCGCGGTTTTCTCGATTTTGCGCCAATTTTGACCGCGCTAATACACTGTCGGAATTATTTATTTTGTTTTGCTTCCTGCTCGAAGTGTGTACGATATTGATCATATTGTTATATATTAAATGTCCGCCATTTTTTTTCTCGTTCCTACACAATAAAAATTTTTTTCCGGTATGGACCCCCAAAATTTTTTTAGGGTTCCAAAAAAAATGACCTTTTTTGTTTTTGATGTTTTGTTTACAAAACTGCCAAAAATGTATTCTAGGCTCCACAAGCAATCTTTTAAGCATTCGTTTGTGCAAAAAAACCCATTATTGAGCTTATAATAAGCCTATGAACTTTGGGTTGGGCCAATTTGGCATTTTTGGTGATTTTATTGGTTAATGCACGCCACAAGACGTGTGCAGAATAAAAATTTTGACAAAAACACCAACTAAAACAATGAAATTCTATGATTTCGTTTTAACTTTATAACATAATAGTCTGTTTTTGGTAAAATTACATGGCAAAGCTATAACACATTTCTTTTAAAAATTCGAAATTTCATGTAAAAGACCGCTAAAAAATTATTATGACTTCGTTTTTTATTGTTTCATGCCGCTTTGTAATGTAACTACACCACTGTTTTGCTTGGGTATTTTTTGGATTTTTTTATAAATGCTGCTATGCGTTTCACTGCGATTTACTTTTAAATTTGTGTGCTTCTTTGCTACTTTGCATCTTGGTGATGCAGGCCGCGCCCGCTGTTGCAATTTCACTTGCTTCCCCGGAATTTTTTCAATTCCCCTGTTGTCTCCGCAGCGTTCAGTTATTGCACGCTGGAACTAAAAAATCAATATGTAATTCTTCCCGCATTCAAAGGCCTCCTGTAGTAAGTCTCCCGCATACTTCCCGCTCCTCTCTACCCCCCTCCCCTTGCACGGTAGCATTTTTAAAAACAGATTTGTTTATTCAAAAGATGACATTTTAAAAAACATTACAAACTTTTGCACAAAACGTTACATGCATATCTTGATAAAAGTTTCTAAACAAACACTAACGTCAAAAAACATCCGTTCAATCCAGACTTTTTAAACGCCAAATTTTTTGAAAGCATATTATTTCTTCTTATTTTCAGCAGGAGATTTTTTATGCTTTTTTTTTATATCACAAATCAAATTCCTATATAGCCCCCATCATGTTGTTAAATTCATATGAAGACACCTAAATAATTTTTAAATGAAGACACCTAAATAATTAAATGTAGGTATTGTTATTTTTTGTATTAAAGGAGTAGTCCATTTAGGGCTTTATAAGATTATGATTTGTGACACTACTCATTCAGGGTTTTCTTTAATTCCCCAAGAACCGCTTTAAAAAATCAAATTCATATATAACAGCCTGTCATACAACTGCTCTGGCACTAAACCCATTAATTTCATTTATATATGTTTTTGGTTTGGTCTGCAGAAACGATAAACATTTAATTTGCCGTAGATAGATTTTGTTTTAAAGGAGTAGTCCATTAAAGGCGTTATAGAAATTTCATTTTCACAATGCTCCTTTAGAAAGTTGCAGTGTTTTTTTCAATTTCTGTAAACATTTTTGACTTAACATCTGGGAGGGAGGGGCCGATCCTTTTTAACTTTGCAACTTTTTTTCATATTCCTGTGCATGCTTGCTATAATTACGGCTGGTTTATACTTAAAAGTGCGGTGCGGAGTCAAACTTTTTGTCTTCGATTTTAATAATTTTTTGTGAAAAGCTTGCCCCAATAGCCCACAAAATTTTTTTCAAAAAATATCCCCAGTGGTTATTGAGTTATTACTCCCAAAAATGACAATTCTGTACCTGAAAAATTGCTCAATGTGTATGACGATTTACATTACAAATTATGCACTCAAAAAAACCAACTACTTTTTACTTGTAATTTGATAGCTTGATCGTTAAGATTGGTGCACTATTTGTCAAAATATTGCGTTTACCGTACAAAAAAAACCCCGATTTTTTTGTTAAAAACAGCAAAGGACAGCAGTTATTTTGGCAAACTCTGATTTACTGGATAAATTTCACTCAATAAACTGTTTTTTCAGTTTTGCTTCCTAAGCCTAAGCATAACCGAAAAAACAGCTTATCAGGTGAAAAAACAGCTTATCGAGTGAAATTTGTCAAGTGAATCAGAGTTTGCCATTATTTTATGAAGTTTTACAACTTAGGAACAAAATTAAACTGCACATTTCTATTTTAGCTTTTAGACATTTATTTACAAAAGCATATCTCGGCATAAATATGTAGAATTTTAACTTTACAAATATTTTAAAAAAATATTACATCCTCACTTTCAATTTTTGCAAATTTGGGAAAAAAATTTATTCTTTGCAATTAAAAAAAATCGCTCATAAATTTAAAATAGACATTGTGTGTGTGTGTGTGTGTGTGTGTGTGTGTGTGTGTGTGTGTGTGTGTGTGTGTGTGTGTGTGTGTGTGTGTGTGTGTGTGTGTGTGTGTGTGTGTGTGTGTGTGTGTGTGTGTGTGTGTGTGTGTGTGTGTGTGTGTGTGTGTGTGTGTGTGTGTGTGTGTGTGTGTGTGTGTGTGTGTGTGTGTGTGTGTGTGTGTGTGTGTGTGTGTGTGTGTGTGTGTGTGTGTGTGTTTTTTTGTGTGTGCTGTGTGTGTTGCTGTGCTGCTGTGCTGCTGTGCTGTGTGCTGCTGTGCTGCTGCTGTGTGTGTGCTGCCTGCTGTGTCGTGTGTGCTGCCTGTGTGTGTGTGTGTGTGTGTGTGTGTGTGTGTGTGTGTGTGTGTGTGTGTGTGTGTGTGTGTGTGTGTGTGTGTGTCTGTGTGTGTGTGTGTGTGTGTGTGTGTGTGTGTGTGTGTGTGTGTGTGTGTGTGTGTGTGTGTGTGTCTGTGTGTTGTGTGTGTGTGTGTGTGTGTGTGTGTGTGTGTGTGTGTTTGTGTGTGTGTGTTGTGTGTGTGTGTGTGTGTGTGTGTGTGTGTGTGTGCCTGCTGTGTTGTTGTGCTGTGCTGCTGTGCCTGTGTGTGTGTGTGTGGCTCTTGCTGTGTGTGTGTGTGTGTGTGTGTGTGTGTGTGTGTGCTGCTCATGTGCAGGTGTGTTGGTGGTGGGTGTGTGTGTGCATGTGTGCATGTGTGCGAGTGTGTGCATGTGTGTGCTTGTGTGTGTGTGTGTGTGTGTGTGTGTGTGTGTGTGTGTGTGTGTGTGTGTGTGTGTGTGTGTGTGTGTGTGTGCATGCGTGCGTGTGTGTATGTGTGTGCGTGTGTGTTTGTGTGTGTGTGTGTTTGTGTGTGTACGTGTGTTGAAAAACGCATTTTGTTTACACAGAGTGAAGGAACACTCCACCCCAAACACAAAACGGATTTGGATAAGTAAGCTCAACTTTTATTTTGGAAAATGGTATAAAGAAAATAAATTAATTTTTTGGGAAAGAACTTAATGACATATTAAAGCTGCAGAACGCAAGTTTATTAAAACAGAGATTTTATCTGTTTTGTAGATAGAAAATTTTTTGTTCTCTACAACTATTTGTTTGTAAGAGTTTTGTTAGGGAATTTATTTTGATAATATTTACATGGAAAATTTTATCTTGAACAACATATTTTTGATAAAATGAAAAATGACCCTTTTCACTAACTACAAAACACATTGAACTAAATGAGGTATCGTTTAAAAGTTAAAATTCGTAAAATGCAGTTAAAACAATATAAATTTAAAAAAAAATTATCTGAACAACATACATAACATCTTTCAGTTAGATAATACATAGAATATGCGTCTCCTTTTCAACCACAAAACCCCATAAGCAAAATTAGGCCTCATTAGAAAACTTATAGTCTATTAAAATTTATAAATAATTCCATTTTGAATATTTTTTTCCAATTTAACTTTCCTTTATGCAACATTTACAACTTGTACTGAAACTTACTTGCATTTATGAATAATATAACTGTTCTTACTATCAAACAAAAAATCTTTTATGACAATTATCCGAATATTTGCTTCAGATTCTTCTATTATCACAATAATTACGATAAA